>JAKSZT010054334.1:1314156-1430144 GCA_026826555.1 Tolypeutes matacus
CCTCTGGATTGGGGGAAGAACTATGGACTAGAGTGGACTTGATGGTATTCTCTTGCTCACATATGGTGATTCTTGCAATGCAAGAAATTATAACAATGAGGTGGAGCCAGTGGCCACTTGACAGTTTTTTGGGTAGGGAGGGGATGAGCAGTTGAAATACAGGGGTTTCTTTGGGAGTTGGAGGTTGTCCTGAGTACTGTTGTGGCAATGGATGTAGGCCATTTTAAATCAGCACACACCACTCAGAACTGAGTGGGAGAGAGTGTGGTCTACAGTGTGAACTGTGGTCTCTGGTTGGTGGCAAGGCTCCAGGAGGTGTAAGTTCATTGAGGTTGGTGGGCCACACTATGGGAGATGTTTGTATTGGATGTGGTGGGAGGTGTGGGAGTTGGGCAACATGGGAATCCGAGTGGGTTCCGTATAATATTTTAGGTAATCTAAGCACCTCTTAAAATATATGTATATATATATATATAAAAAATAACATTTTTGTCAGCAAATACACATATATGCATATATATTTATATATCATTTTACAAATGTTTGTATGTATTGTGAGAATTTTGATTTTTACCCATAATAAAAAAAAAATAATAAAAAAAAAATAAAAGGAAATCAAGGCTTTGAACACCTTTGAGCTTTTCCCTCTTCATCCCCTAAATGTGACATAAATTATATGTAAAGAATTTAAGACCTGTCTGCCTATTTTTGGTGACATTGTTATTGTTTTTTTTTTTCTGTTTTTTATTTTTTGGCCACAGATTGTAATGGGTAAATGATGAATCTGAAGTAATAAAGACATGCTATTTGTGAGCATGGAAAAAAAAAAAAAAAAAAAAAAAAAAGAATTTATACTAAGTATACAGTCAGCATGTTAACCTTATCTTTTTTTGAAGGAGATTTCAACTCCCTGTTTCCCTCAGATATCCCTCACTGACTCTTGTTTCTATATCCTCTACTATTCCTGAATTCATGTTCTGCCCACTGTCAAGGTTTTCAGCAATCTCTTAAAATGAGTCACTAAGACCTGAGCATGGTTTCAATAGTGAAGAACACAGGTGTTGTTTTCCCTTTGATCTATGAGCTCTACTCCAATTAATATGGATTTAAACTCTGTTAATATTTCTGTAGTTCTGATATACCATTGGCACACAGTGTAACTAGATTAAGAAAAAAAATCTATGTCTTTTAACTTTTTCTTTAAAATAGATACTGCAATTGACTTTTAATTTAAATGCAGGATTATATATTTGATACTACCTGACTTTCAATTTATAATCTTTTGGTTTATTTTAATAGCCCATTTTAACATGTGTATGTCTTTATGCAGAAATCAAAGTATTAGCTATCACTCTCTGTTTTATGATTCCACTGTGTTACAACTACATGTAAATGAAAAAATGAGTGGAATATAGGAGAATATAAAACATACAATTCAGTAAAAAATTGAAAAGCAATTAATAATAAAACTAAATCAAATTAGCAATTGTAGTATTATCATTTAATATGAAGTCTATGATACCCATAGACTGCATATTTTTCTCAGCCCACTTAAATAGTTGGTTAACTGAATGGTTTACTAATGGATGGAATTACTGAATAAATGGGTAATAGTTTTCTAAATGATAGTTCTATTTTAATATATATTATCCCTCAAGTAAAGAAATAATATATTTATCATGAATTTTTATCATGTTACACTGATGGGAATTGGCTTTTTTCTCTAGTCTTCAATGTGATATTTGTCATTCATGCTATGTTTTAGTCATTGCTACTTGCTGATATTCCAATTATTTTCTATTAACAGTCCTTATATTTTTCTATATTTACTTGCACCCTTACACTATGTAAAGAAGATACTGTACCTTATTTATTAAATAAAAAGAAAAATGAATAAGATAAAAGTCTAGCTAATGGGTGAAATTTTTTAAACAAAAGTTCAGACAAAAGAAATAGCTAGATTGGAAAAAGTTGAAATTGCTACATTAAATAAGGGAGAAAAAAATGTTATAAAGAAAAATAGCATACTGCAGGCTTTGGCAGATTAAAATAAACTAAACATGTATGCATAAACCTTTTATATGCAGAAAGACATTCTTACTCAGAGCTTCTTAGCATGGACAACAGTATTGCTCAGGATGAACTTTTTAGTGTGACATATTTCCTCATAATTAAATGCTATACCTCTGCTATAAACTCATAAGAGGGCACTAAAATTATTGGGACACTATTAAATTCACCATATTAAAAAATATATAAATATAAAATAAAATAGGAATAAATTCAATTGAAAACAAATGTTAATCCATGAGATAAAAAGAAATATAAAACTAAGCCCATCCAAAATCCCAGGCTCATAATAGGAAATGAATATTTGTTTTTAGTGATAGTGCTCATATTAAAGTTCCCTTTATTTCTGTTTTGAATGTAGCCATGTGTGGTCACTTGAATTTATATATGCCAGAAAAACATGTACTTAATCCATTCCTGTGTGTGTGAACCAATTGTAAATACGACCTTTTGAAGAGATTATTTTTAGTTAAGGTGTACCCAACTGATTCAGCCTGGGTCTTAATCCTATTATTTGAAGCCTTATAGAAAAAGCCACATAGAGAGAAGCCACAGGAGAAACAAGAAGCTGGAAGTTAGAAGAACCTGGAGGAGAACAGAAGAGGCACTGCCATGTGCATTGCCATGTGACAGAAATGCCAAGGGCCAATGATAGCCCATAGTCATCCCAGAAGACTGGACTATCTTTTACTAACCTTCTTCAAAATTAAACCCAATGTTTCTAGAAAATCCTATGTTTCCTAAAAAAATTTGTTCTATGTGATAGCATTTTCGGGTGAAATTCTTATTGCTTTCAAATAAAGTCAATAATATATTCATTTTAAGAAATTTGATACAATCAGCTGAGGTGAGTGTAGATTAAATTATATTTCTTTTATAAAAGTTTATAAAAATAATTCTAAATTATAACATATAATGGGTTGCATTAAAAAGAAAATCACAACTGTCTGAAGACAACTCTGAAATAACCTTTGTTTAAACCACCCAAATACTGAAATTGTTATAGCCTTATTTTTGGAGCAGTATATACTAAACCAGTTCTCATCTCTGCTTAATGATTAAAAAAACTTCACAAGTCAACTTATCCCAATATTCTCTTTTGTTATTCTCAGAGGTAGCAGAGTACATCAGACTGTTGTTGGATTTTCTAAGTAGAATAAAGAAGTTCTCGTGCTCCTCAAAAATCAAGGAAAAAAAAGAATGAAGACACTTTTGCCAAAAGTGATTATATTGTGTAATATTAATCATTCACACATTTTAGACCCTTTGTTTTGGATCAAGATGTCATTAGGATTGTACCATATGTTAGTATATATGGATGGTGCAAGTTATGGACTCCCACCAAGTTATACTACATGAATGTGTTTGCTTTCCTGAATTAGCAGTCAGCAGCTTGAAAACTCCTGAAGTAGGCACCCTAAAATCCCTTTGCTCTGGGACACCTTTGTCCATGATAAAAACCATAGAAAACAGCATGACCATGAGGTTTGTAAATGAGAAGTTAAATACTGTCATCACTTTAAATCATAACCATGAGTAGAAATGTTCTGTCTGGTTTTGGAGTAGAAAGAGGTTGCTTTTACTGTGTCTACTTTCTGGATTCTAAGTGTGATTTTTAGTAATAAGGACACATAGGTCTGGGAACAAGAACATAAAATGTGACTCATTAACTACACTCCTCAAATAGGAAACCATTAGATGATCTGTGATACGTCACGAAGTTAAAGAATATAGTGGTAAAATGAACCATCTGCTTTTATTACTCATCCTGTTACAGGCTGTGTTTAAATTAGTGAACCAGTTTTACAACTAAAGGGTAAGTAGGACAGGACACTGAACAATTGTCAAATATAATGGAACCACCATAGTTGCTGCTAGCCCTTATGTGAATTAGTGAAAGGTAACCCGTTTGAAAAGAAGCAGTCTTAGGATACTATAAAACCTGCAATTTCCAGAGATTTTAATTCAGTAGATGCTGGATAGAGCCTGATAATCTGACAATTTTTAAAGTTCCCAGGTTAGTCTAAGAAACAAGAGTTAATAATACATAAATTATCCTCACGAATTTTATGATTCTATTAAAAGAGAAATAGTAGTGTAAGAGGATTATAAACACTGATCATTGGAGATCAAAGAACAGAATGGGCATATATGATTACTGAGATCAGAGAGCATTTCATTAAAAAAGTATATAAAGATTTTGAGGAATAACACCAGGTTAAAGTGCAGTTCATATGAAGAAAGAACATGACTGGTTGTAATACTGGGAGCATACTCTAAAGGCATAAATATTCCAGTTTGATTAAAGAATGCATATCAGATTATATAGAAAATGAGTAGAAGATGGGCCTAGAGGGTCATGGGCCTAGAAGGACACAGAGAACATTGAATTTCAGACTAAGCTATCGAATTAGTCTTTATTCTATTGGCAATAGAGAGTTTCAGAGGTTTTAAGTAAAGAAGTGACACAAACATAATAGAGCTTTAAAATGATTCATCTTGAGTCAGGAAGACAGATAAACCTAAGAATGTTTTGCAAACTTCCATGGAAATGTTATGAACATCAGATTTACAGGGGAGGCAAGAGGAAGTGAGGGAAGGAACATACATGTAAGGTATTAGACATAGGATTTTATGAATGATCAAATGCAGGGCATGGAGGATAAGAAGGATTTGAAGATAACTCTGAGAATTCAAGCTACAAGAATAAGGAAAATTATTATTCCAGTAATAAAAAAATGAGAAATGAGGATTAGGAAGTTGGTCTGAGAGAAATGATGAGACAGATTATGTTTCAAAACTCAGTTAAAGAGGATTGTGGGAAGATGGTAGAGTAAGGAGCTCCAGGCCTCAGACCTTCCACCAAAACAACTATTAAACAAAAAGTGTCTGAAACAACTATTTGAAACTCCAGAGGCCACAAGTACTCTGTACGGTATCCAGCAAAGAGCAGGAGGAAGAGGCTGATAAATTATGGTAAAGAACAGTAAATTGCTCTTTCTATGCAGCAGCTACCAGCCCATCACCCACTCCCACAAAAGGCCACCATGGGGTCCAGTCCCAGGCTAGCTCGCTGGAGACAGAAAGGGGCATAAAAAACATATTCCCAAAAGCAGGTATGAGTGCAGCTGATCACTGAACATGGCTTTTGATTAGCAAATTCACTGGGGACCCAGCATGGAGGGGGCCATTGCTTCAGCTCACCCACATGGAGGTGGTGGCAGCCATTATTTAATACCCCTCCCCAGACATGGACAGTGGTTATGGAGACATAAGGTGCTGTGCTTCCTCAGAGCTGTGGGTGACAATAGTTGAAGGGCTGAATTTGTTGCAGGACAGGAAAACTCAGCTCTAGAGAGCCACCAGAGAAGTCTTGGCATCATTACTGATCCCTTCCCCAGGGCACTTTGGAGCCAGTCTGTGCCTCCTTTGTGGGTCCTTGACCCTGTTTTGGCTGGGAAAGACTGATATGGGAAAGTTCTCTCTGGTGTGCCCCTCCTCCCAGAATTTGATTTCCAGGCAAAATCAGCTTGAGACAAACAAATGGTATAAGAAACTATAGCTGTAGAAAGTCTTGGGCAAAGGCCAGTTGGCTTTAAATACCCAGGAGAGGGAATTCTGTCTCCTGGGAAATGGAGAAAATAACCAGAATAATGTAAACAGTGTAATAATGTAAATATTGTAAATGTAGAATAATGTAAATAATGTAAACTCCAGAACAACTAACAAGCAAAAGCCAAGGACAGAGGCCCAAGAGACAGGGAAAACCCTGCACCCTGCATTCAGCTTGGGAAGACCTTCCTGATAAGAGGGTGAAAGCTCAAGAAAATCCATTTTATGACCAACTGGTTACAAAATCAAGAAACAGACATCTCAGGGAACAAATCCCAGAGTTATCCTTTTGAAATATTAAAATATACAGTATGCAAAAAAGATTATAAGACAAAGAAACAGGAAATGATGGCCTATCAAAAGAAAGAATTAAAAAAACCAGAAAACCCCAAAGAAGAAGACAAGAATGTGGACATGCCTTTTAAAACCTTTAAAATATGATCTTAAAATGCTCTAGGAGATTAAGGAAAATATAGAGAAAGAACTAAAGTATATCAGGAAAACAATGAATGAGCAATATGAAAGTTTTAGTAAAGAGAGAGAAATTTTTAAAAGGAGCTCAACAGAACTACTGGAGCTGAAGACCACAATTAATGGAATGAAAAATTCCCAGAAGGGTTTCAAGAGCAGATTGGAGATGGCAGAAGAAAAAAATCAGTGAAATAAAAAACATGACACTTGAAATGAGTCAGACCGAGGAGAAGAAAGAAAAAAGAAACTTTAAAAGGGAAAATAGCCTAAGACACTTCTGGGACACCATCAGGCAAACCAATATATGCATTATGGGAGTCCCAGAAAGAAAAGAAAGAGAGAAAGGGGCAAAAGGAATATTCAAAGAAATAATGACAGAGAACTTCTCAAACTTAGCAAAAGATGTGTTTATGAACAGCAAGAAGCCCAAGAATACCAAACAGGATAGACTTGAAGAAAAGTAACCATATCATATATCGATCACACTATTGAATGCAAAGGACAAGGAGAGAGTTCTAAAAACTGCAAGAGGAAAATGTGTTATATACAAGGGAGTCCCAACTAGATTGAGTGTCAGTGTCGCTCAGAAACCATGGAGGCAAGAAGGGAGTGGATTGAAATACTTAAAGTCCTGAAATCAAACAAATATTAGCCAAGAATTTTCTATTCTGTGAGGGAGAAATTAAGGCATTCTTAGTTAAACAAAAGTTGAGGGAGTTAAGGACCACTAGTTCTCCCCTACACACAATGCTAAAGGGATTTCTTCATACTGAAAGAAAGGACACTAGATAGCGGTTCAAAGTGGTGAAAAGAAATAAAGACCTGCAGTGAAGGTAACCAATCAGGTAATTTTAAATGCCACTACTATTGTAGTGTATTGTTTGGTATGTAACTCCATCCTTCCTACAGATGCTAAAATGCAAAGGCATAAAAAGTAATGATAAATCTATGTTTTTGTACATACAATGTAAGAAGATACAAATGGAAAAAGTATTTTTAAAAAAGATGGGGGACAGATGGACATAAGAAAATCATATGTGCAAGCTACTGATATCAAGTTGGTATCAAACCAAACATTATTGTTATATATTTAGGATGTTAAATTTTAACCCCATGGTAACCACAAGGAACATACATAAAAAACATATCCAAAGAGAAATGAGAAGACACTCAAAATGGTAGAACACAAAAATAACACAGAATGAAGTTAGAAATCAAAACAGAGGGAAAAAGGGAGAAGTCACAAATATAGAGAAATTAAACAACATACTCTTAAACAACCAATGGTTTAAAGAGGAAATCAGAAGTGAAATTAAGATATATCTTGAGGCAATGAAATAAAAATATAACATACCAGAACTTATGGGATGTGGTAAAGGCAATGCTGAAAGGCTAATTTAGAGTTCTAAATGTTTACATTGAAAAGGAAGAAAGACTTCAAATCAGAGATCTAACCTTAAAACTGGAAGCACTAGGAAAAGAAGAGCAAACTAAACCCAAAGTCAGCAGAAGGAAGGAAACAATTCAGATAAGAGCAGAGATAAATGAAATAGAACAAAAAACGATAGAATCAGCAAACCCAAAGGTGGGTTCTTTGGAATATCAGTATAATTGACAAACCTTTTGCCAGACTGATAAAAAAGATAGAGAAGAAGCAAATTATTAAACTGAGAAATGAAAAGGAGACCATTACTATGGACCCAATTAAATAAAAAAGGACTATACAAGGATACTATGAAAAACTCCATGCCAATAAATTAGATAACCTAGTTGAGACAAATTCTTAGAAACACAAAAATTACTTAAATTAACTCAAGAAGAAATAAAAGATCTCAAAACCAAATACTAGTAAAGAGATTGAATCAATCACCAAAAAATGTCCTAACAACAAAAAAAAAAACCAGGATAGGATGGTTTAAAAGGGGAATTCTATCAAATATTACATAAGACTTAGCTCCAATCCTGCCTAAACCCTTCCCCCTCCCCCCCAAAAAAAAAACTGAAGAGGGGGGAATACTCCCTAATTCATTCTATGAGGCCAACCTCACTCTCACACCAAAGCCAGCTAAAGATACCACAAGAAAAGAAAACTACACACCAATATCTCTTATGACTATAAATGCAAAAACCCTTAACAAAATACTAGCAAACCAAATCAAACAGCATATTAAAAGAATTATAAAACATGATTATGTGGGATTTATCCCTGATATGCAAGGGTGGTTTGATATAAGAAAATGAATTAATGTAATACACAACATTAACAGAATAAATATAGGTTATATATAAAAAAAAAGCATTTAGAACACTAGTAAGAGAAGAAAGCTTCATCAGCATGATAAAGGGAATATATAAAAAACCCATGCTAACAACCTACTTAATGGTGAAAACTGAAAGCTTTCCATCTAAGGTCAGGAAGAAGGCAAAAAGCCCACTGTACTATTGTTATTTAACATTGTACTGGAAGTTATTGCCAGAACAATTAGGCAAGAAAACGAAATAAAAGGCTTTCAAAATGGAAAGGAAAAAGTAAAACTTTCCCAATTTGCAGATTATATGATCCTATATAAAGAAATTCCTTAAAAATCCACAACAAAGCTCCTAAAGCTACTAAATGAATTCAGCAGTGTCAAGATATAAGATCACCCAAAAATCAGTAGTATTTCTATATCTAAGCAATGAACAATCATAAGAAGAAATCAAGAAAAAAATTCCATTCTTAATAGCAATTAAAAGGATCAAATACATAGGAATAAATCTAACCAAGGACATAAAAGACTTGTACACAGATAACTACAAAACATAGCTAAAAGAAATCAAATAGACCTAGATAAATAGGACAGTCCATGTTCATGGGTTGTAAGACTAAATATTAAGATGCCAATCTTACACAAAGCAATTTCTAGATTCAATGAAATCCCAGTCAATATTCTAACAAACTTTTTTGCAGAAATAGAAAAGCCAATCATCAAATTTATATGGAGGGGCAAGGGGATCTGAATAGATAAAGCCATCTTGAAAAGAAGAATGAAGTTGGAGGAGTTATACATCCCAAAGAAAACTTATTACACAGCCATGGTAAACAAAACAGCATGGTACTGGCACAAGGACAGATATGTAGACCTATGGAATAGAAATGAGAGCTCAAAAAGCAGCCCTCACATTTATGGCCAACTTATTTTTAACAAGAATTGTCTCTTCGATAAATGGTTCTGGAAAAACTGGATTTCCACTGGCAAAAAAAAAAAAAAAAAAGAGGCTATCTACCTCACACCATATATCAAAATCAAGACAAAATGGATCAAACACCTAAATATAAGAGCTAAAACTATAAAACTACTTGGAGAAAACATAGAGAAGCATCTTCAGGACCTTGTGTTAGGCAATGGTTTCTTAGAGTTTCCACACAGAGCACAAATAACAAGAGAAAAACTAGATAAATGGGACCTCATCAAAATTAAAAATGTTTTGTTCCTCAAAGGACTCTCTCATGAAAGTAAAATGACAACCTACACAATGAGAGAAAATATTTGAAAACCACATATACAATAAAGGATTAATATCCAGAATATATGAAGAAATCCTCCAACTTATCAACACTATGACAGACAACCCAATTAAAAAATGGGCAGAACACTTGAATGGACATCTCTCCAAAGAAGATATACAAATGGTCAGAAAGCACATGAAAACATGCTTAACATTATTAGCCATCAGATAAATGCAGATCAAAACCACAATGACATAACATTTCACACCTATTAGAATGACTGCTATATATATATATATTAAAAAAACAAACAAAAACAACAAGTGTTGGAGAGGATGTGGAAGAATTGGAACATTCATTCATTGTTGGTGGCAATGTAAAATGTGCAGCCACTGTGGAAGACAGTGTGGTGGCTCCTCAGAAGGCTAAGCATAAAACTACCATACTACCTGGCAATACCATTACTCAGTATTTACCCAAAAGAATTGATAGCAAGGAATCAAACAGATATTTGCATACCAATGTTCATAACAGCATTATTCACAATTGCCAAAAGATGGAAGCAACCAAAGTGTCCATCAACCAATGAATAGATATATAAAATGCGTTATATACACACAATGGGATATTATTCAGCTGTAAAAAAGAATGAAGTTCTGATACTTGTAATAATATATATGTACCTTGAAGACATAATGTTGAGTGAAATAAGCCAGACACAAAATAATTAATATTGTTTCAGTTCTCACTGATCTGAAACAATTAGAATAAAGCAAACTCATTAAGTCAGAATCTAGAATATAAGTTATCAGGTGATGGGGTAGGGATAAAGAATAGGAAGTAAGTCTAAAAATATACAGGGCTTCTATTTGGAATGATGGAAATATTTTAGCAATGGATAATGGTGATGTAAGTACACCATTGTGAATGTATTAACAGCACTGAAAAATATATCTGAATGTGATTAAAAGGGAAAATGTTTGATTTTATATTTGGTAAAAGAATAATTTTTTAAAAATCCATAGAACTACAATACACAATGAACCCTAAGTCAAGCCATGGACTAAGGTTAATAGTACAATGATTAAAATGTGCTTTCAATAGTTGAGCAAATGTTCCACACCAATAAAAGGTGGTGGTGGTGCAGTGGTGTATTTTATTCATGATTTTTCTGTAAACCCACATCTTCCCCAATCAAGAACAAATTTGGAAAAATAATCCACTATCATAGGAAAAAACTCATTTATATTCTAGAATGCAGATGGAAGTTTTTTCAGAAACTCAGTGGTTAAGAACTTAGACTCTGAATTTAGGCTGCCTGCATTCAAAACACAGGCCAAGTCATTTACCACTAATATTACCTTAGGCAACTGATCTAACTTCTCTGTGCTTTAGTTGCCTCTTCTTTAAAATTGAAGAAAAGAACAGTAACTATTTGAATTAGTCAAGATTCTCCATAGAAACAGAACCAATAGGAGATTATAAGAATTAAGTCATTGTTGTAATGGGCAAATCTGAATTCTGTAGGACAGGCCATTGGCCATTGGTAACTCTCAGGTTTTCAGTGAAGTCCCCAAGAGAATTGGCTGGCTGAAGTAGAGATGGAAATTTTTCCTTCTGACTGCTAAAATCATCAGTTCTACTTTTAAGACTTTCCAACAGATTCGATGCAATTTCTCTCATTGTTGAGGACAATCTCCTTAGTTGATTATAGATTTAATTACCATAGGTACAATCAACTTATAGATGATTTAAGTCCACAAAATGTCCTAACAGCAACAATTATGTCAGTGCTTGCTTGACCAAACAACTGTGCACCATAACCTAGTCAAGTTGACACATGAACTTAACCATTACAGTCTATCCCTTGTCAACCATACTTAATCTCTAAATAAAAACAATAGTAGTCATATTTCTGCCTAACAATATTCAACTGTCCTGCATACAACCAGAACTGCACTAACTCTTTTCCTAGAAACGGTGAAAATCCTGGGGTAATATTCACTATTAAACTTGTTACCTATAACTTAAAGTCTACTACATAAAGTAAATACAACTTATGTTATATAATAAGGGGATAAGATAGAGAAAAAAACAACCATTACAGTCCTTGTTTCTATAACTGTACACATGGTCAAGCTCATATTTATATCTACATTCTTCCACTACCCATTCTATATTCCCTTTTCAGCAAGCATCTCAGCATTGCCTGGTGGGATGATACAAACCTTCATTTCTGAAGTTTTGAGGCCATTAGTAGTCCTGTCTGGATTAGGGTTGTTGCAGTTTTCCAATGACTTTAATCTCAGGTCATGGTAGTACTAAGAGATGCCCCGAGGGATCTCCTATATTCTAGATAAACTCTTCTGTACCTTCATTGTGTTGTAGCAGTCCTATTTCCTCTTGATAATTAAAATCAATCATCCCAGCCAGTACATTAATTTTTTTTTTTTTTTTTTTTTTTTTTTTTTTGCCTGCTGTTCAGAAGCCTGAGGAGCTCAAAGTGGCTGGGTGGCAGTCTTTACTTCTAGTTCATTTGAACCATTGTCGTGTATCTCCTAGTGGAATAACTCCTCCATTTGGAACTAAGACCTGTGTGCTAGCAGAGCTTAAGGTTGCAGGAACAGGAAGCAGTATTTTTTTTTAACGGATCACTAAGGGTAATAGTGAATGGTACCACTCCCATTTCCACTCCTTGATTCTTGGATCTATGACTTCTGGCTATGGAAGAAACAGAATCCTAGAATTGACACTAATTTATTAGCATATACTGCCTCCTTGAGAACAATATCCCAGCCCTGAAAGGTATTACCACCCATTTGGCATCATAATTGAGTCTTCAAAAGACCATTCCACCATTCTATCAACACAGATGCTTCAGGATGATGAGGAACAGCATAAGACCAGTGAATCCAATGTGCATGTATCTATTCCTGCACTTCATTTTCCACGAAGTGAGTTTCTTGATCAAAAGTGATGCTGTGTGGAATACCATGACGGTGGATAAGGCATTTTGTAAGTCCATAGATGATAGTTTTGACAGAAGCATTGCATGCAGGCAAGGCAAACCTGTATATGAAGTTTTTGTCTCTTCCAATTAGAACAAAACACTGCCCCTTCCATGATGGAAGTGGCCCAATGTAATCAACCTGCCACCAGGTAACAGGCTGATCATCTCAGGGAATGGTACCATATCGGGGACTGAGTGTTGATCACTGCTGCTCACGGATTACCTTCCACACTGCTTCACATTTGTTTTATTTTGCTTTTTGAAACCTCAGTAGGTTAATGCATGTTAAGTGTTTTGAATAATACCTATCTCCTACTAGGCCCTCAATAAATGCCAGACATTGCTACTGTCATTATTTTATTAGCTGGCATCTAACCATCTTTCCTTTAACAGTTTCTATCTTGGATCTAACTTACTTTTCCTTTACTGCACCTGAGCTACAACTGTGCTACACCTGTGGAAATTGAAAAGAGCCACTTATATTGGACTCAGATAAAGCCCTGAATATAAATCATTTAACTCTCTATCCCTGCTATTATATTTCTACTTTTTAATAAATTCTGAGACTTTCCTCCTCTTACAAAAAACTAATCTAATAAAATGCATTTTCCCCAAAGCTATCCACATAATTACTAAATGCTTATTGCACAAAAATATTGTCTCAAAGCTATTGTAATATACTTCCTTATTTAATCTGAATAATGACATTGTTTCAAAAGCAATTCCTGTAAAAATCATATGTAGTGAAAAAAACTATCAAAATAAAAAGATTTTTCTGGAAAATGTGAATCAAAAGTGGCATAGATCACTTACATATACACAGTGATTTCATCAGAAAGAAAACATACTCATGCTCGATACTTCTAAAAAACTGTTTGTATCATGTGTAATTTGCTCTATGACCACATTGGTTTTTATGCACACATAGATCGCCCTTCTATTGCATTGACATGTCATGTCTCAAAATCATGTAATTAATCTATCTCTCCTATTATATTTTTCAATAAAATCTGGCCCTTCATCACTCTTGATCCCCACAAAGAAGTTCTATTGACGTTACTAATAGAGCAGCACATGAATCAAGCTAACTGACACATAATAACTAGGAGACTGAATCACTCCATGGATTAGTAATGGGCCCCTGACCTACAGGTTAACAATCTGAATCTAGCTTCGGTTTACAATAAATAAAAATTGCTACAATCTGATGTCCAATTGACAGCCAATGAATGAAAACTTATAGTCTTCTGTAGAATTCCAAGTTAACAGGCAGCCACAGCACAGAATCATAAACATATTGACCAAGTTAAAAGGTCAAAGATTAAATTAGTGTGAAAATCTAGCTACCTAGATTTTCAGTGGAAGTTGCCTCTCCCATACTTAACCAGTATATTGATCAGGCAATAGACTGTTCCCATCTCACACATACTTAAGACCTCTTCCTTCTATGACAATGTCAGCAAAAAAGCCCACCAACACACAAAATTAGAAACCTAAATCGTGTATACACTGAAAAATGTTTATTTGTCTATGAATTTATATCAATTTCATTTTAATTACAACCCCTATAAGAAGAATTTATTATTTTCTCAAAATTTACATTGACATAATAAGTGAAGGAGGGAATATATATCACAGATTAAAATCATGGATGCTAATTCTGTTATTTATGGAGTAAATAAATTGTTTCTATATTTTCTTTTTGACATTGTGGTAAAGACCCTTTTCACAAATGAATGTCTCATGTTGTCTCTTAAAAAATATTTCAGCGATTCCATTTTATACTGCTATATCCATAAATAATAAAAATTATTGGGTGTTTGTTATAGCTATAGAGATAAAATGAAATAATATTAAGTATATTAATATATATAATTAAGTAATATCAAATATTAAGTATTAAGCTCTACATATGTAATCACAAAGAAAAAAAAGCTCGTATCACTTTGAAAGGACATTTATATGGTGTTTGCCAATTCTAAGTGCAACCTTAACATTTAATAAACGCGGATACATTCACAATAGAAAGAAAACTGAAAATAAGCTATTATTCTTCAGGATAACATAATTTGGAGAAAATTCAAGCCTGGATTACAAATCTATGTCAGGAAATTACTCAACTACAAAGAATATTTTCAAACTGTTAGAATATAAAAAGGTATTGTATATCAAAAGAAATCTAGAAACTGTTGCTGAATTATATAGAAAGGATGTAAATTTTGCTTCGATGTGCTATTTTTAATTTGCTTTTTTCCTGGACATACTTACTATTATTACATATTATTTACACAACTTTACATTTTCTGACCATCCTTGAGACACTAAATCTGTAAGCCAGCTATTTTACATGGCCTCTACCTTTTTTCTCATTGCATACACTGAAAATATAACAGAAAAAAAAAAAAAAAAACTGTAAACTTCCCTTTTTAAAAAATCCATCTTTATATCTATTATCAAACTAAAATTCTGTCATCTATCTGAAACTACTCAAGTAATCTGAAGACGTTCCCAGCATCCTGAGCATATGGTGACCCGATGAGACATCTTCTGTACCATAGTTAAGAATTAAAAAAGAAGATATTTTAAAAATATGACATGCTTGAAAATATAGGCTCAGTAATATTTCTGACTCTACTCCATTTTAATTACTTCTCAAATCACTTTAGAATTGACCCACTTTACTTTTTGTGCAATATTCTAAATCATCTTTACTTTTCTGACATAAAAACTCTTGCTTTCCATGCTTCTTAATAAGATGACATTTATAGAAAGACCAGGAAAGTAAGCCTAGAGATGCTATGCACCCCCACACCATACTTGATAAGTGGTTTGCAAAAGGGCAGATGCCATTGACCTTTTAGAAGACTAGAGTAGTTGATCTCACAAACAAGCCACTTTTCTATTCCTGATTGAATTTGAGATTGACTTCCTCAACCAAAACAATATAAATAGATGGGGTTATTATTATGTTCAGTAAACTAACTTTTCTTAACATCTAAAATTTTTAAAAATCTTTTGTCCTAATATTCTTCTGGTGAAATTTCTCCTCCTGGTAAAATTTTCCACTAGATATGAATCATTTGCAAATGCATATAAATAATTTATTTCTATTTTAAAAGCACACAAATTCCAATAGTAGCATCTGATGCTTGATTACTTTCAGACTTATTTTATTCACTCATATTTTTGTTTGCTTATTTATTTAATCGATACTCTGCCAGATTTCAAAATGACTTTAAGGTGAATTACAGAAACATATACCACATAATAAGAAAATACCGTAAATCTAAAGGACAGATAAAAGTAACAGCTAAATAGCAAGCAGAAGTGACAAATCAAACACGTCAATTGCAAAAGTCTCAGTGTATATAAGATGATGTGTTTGCACACACACACCAACAAAGGTGGCTTAGAAGAAGCAAGATCTCCCCAATAAGAGCTCCCCTGAGCACTGTGATACACACAAATCTTTTGGGACCAATTTAACGGGATACTAAGTGATAAAAGTTGGTAACATTCTCAATAATATTGCCATACTAAAGCCAATAACAACATCAGAAAGCAATTCTTTACTACTTCTTTGAAAGCAAGGTGAGAGTATACTTACTCAGCTCTTTGCTAAAGGCAATTCATCAGAGAAAGATAACATTTTTTTTTTCATGATGTATAATTATTTTTATATGCTGTTAGATAACATTTAAGTCCCAGGATACAATCGTTGCAGAACAGTTAGATGAAAGTTTAAAATCCAGACTGATGATTCTTAAACTTTAGTGAACTTAAGAATGAACTGGAGTGGTGGTTAAAATGCAGCTCTCCAGGCCTCAATTACATAGAGTCTAAGTAGGTGGAGAATAGGGATAGAATCCTCATGTTTAACAAGCATCAACTTAAGATTCGGGTGCAAATATTTTGAGGACCATCTTTAAAGAAAAACTGACTAGATTAATTGAAGTGTTCTTTGCAAAGTTGTCACTCAATCTTCCTGATCTTATTTCTAACAACTGGCATTTTGATGAAACTTGAATAGCAAAGAATTTTTAAGCTTAGTCTGGTTAATAGGGAGTTTACAAATTAACAAATGGTAAGTACATTAAAATCTTCATTTCATTACTTTATGGGGGAGTAACAAATAAATCAAGGAATATGATGGTCCCTCTTTTCTTTATGTTGCTCAGCCATATCCAGAATATTAGGGTCACGTTTTTGATGTCCTACATATGTAGAATATTGATAATTTATTCAATATACTCAATAAATCCTGTCTGTCTATCACAGCATGACTATCGCTTTGTGTATGATTCTGGAATTCAGAGTGCAGGCAAACAAGAGTAGCAAGAAGATAAAATGAGCTACTTGAAGTAAATATAAAAGATGATGGAGCTTTGTAGCCAGAACTGTGAAATGTATCCAAATCACACTTGTGCCGCTTACTCGTAATATGTGCAACTTACATTACCTCTCTGTGCCTCAATTTCCTATCATTAAAATAGGGGTGATAACAGTACACACTTATACTATTGTTATGGTGAAAATTCGTGTGTGTGTGTGTGTGTGTGTGTAGAACTTAGAATAATGCCAAACATATAGTAATCACTCAACAAACTTTATCTAATTGCTAATAAAGCCCATTGCATTAATGTCTGGTATTTCAATAAGGTTCATCTTTAGGAACAATACTGAAAATGTAGGAATTCACTTTCTAATGTAAAATAAGATTTAACATAACAGACTAAATATATATTATTTTGCTGCTTTTCAGTTTGAGATATGTTAATAGGTATTTATATTAGTTTCCCAGCTGCTATGATATAACAAATACCATACAATGGGCTGGTTTAACAAAAGGGATTTATTGTCCCATGGTTTCAGAGGCTAGAAAGCTTGCTTCCTCCCTGAGTGAGTAGTATTTTGGCTGGCCAGCAATCCTTGGGGTTCCTTAGTTTTCTCCTTAGATGGTGATGGCCTCTGATTTCTCTTTTGACTTCCAGCTTTTGGGTCTTCCCTGTAGCTTTCTCTATGTCTTCGGCTTACAAAAGATTCCAGTAATCTAGATTAAGGCCCTTCTTGATTCATTTGGCCACATCATAACTAAAAATAGTATCTTCAAAATGTCCTATATACAATATAGATACTATTGGTATAAACCTATCCTTGTTGGGTTTACACCAACAAGAATGGGATTAAGATTAAGAACATGTTTTTCTGTGGTACATAATTCAACCCACCAGTGTCAATGCATTCTTTTTTTTTCTCATTTATCCAGAATTTGCTACATGTATGGCACCCTGTAATATTCCAGACTCCATAACAATAATAAGTACAACAGAATTCCTGTTCTTACCAAGATTTATCTTACAATGTTGAAGATTAAATCAACAAGTAAAGGCAAAGATATTCAGCAATTTTATTTTTGCTATAAAAGGTGTAAAAACAGGGGATTAAAGAAGCCCATGAGGCTCTTCTCTCCATATCGGACGGAGAGTCCCCTGATCCCAGTTTTTCTTCTCTTTGTCTTATTCTTTCTTTCTCATCTGCAGCACCGTTTTCACCCACCCAGTTCCTGAACGCCAACATATGGCGCCCAACATGGGGCTCTGAAAACGAAACTTTTCTTTCAGTCAGTGCGCGGACCAAGGAGCTCCTGAGAATGGTTTAAAAGAAAAAAGAAACAGAAAAGGCAGAAGCTTTAACTTAAGTTTATCTGATTTACTCCACCTCTGCTATATAAAATAATAATAATAAATGGAAACTAAAATAGTAAGCACATCAAGGATGTTTTGTAACAAATTAAAAATGATAAAGTATATTTCAAAAGGTGTTGTATTCCTCCCTGGAGGAGCTGGCCACTCTCCCAGGGACTGATGCATAAACCTTAAAATATACTGCCCAAGGAGTGTTGTGTTCCTTCCTGGGGAGGCTGGCCCCTTCCTCAGGAATTAGCAAAATACTCACAAATTGGCATATTATTATTATTGATTTAAAAGATTGTTTCTTTAATATTCCTCTTAATCCAAATGATAGAGAAAAATTTGCATTTACTATTCCTTCTATTAATCATTCAGCTCCTACTAAACGATACCAGTGGAAAGTTTTACCTCAGGGAATGATGAACAGTCCTACATTATGTCAATCCTTTGTTCACATTCCATTACAAATTTTACGAAAACAATTTCCTAAGGCTATGATTATTCATTATATGGATGATATTCTTTTTGCCACTGAGCAATCTTCAGAGCTGAAACAATTATTTCAGCTGGCTAAAGAAATTCTTCCTCAACATGGGTTGCAAATAGCAGAAGAAAAAATTCAAAAACAGGTTCCTTTTCAATATTTAGGTCATACTATTAATAGAAATATTATAACTCCACAAAAGGTCCAGTTTCGAACTGATAATTTACGTACTTTAAATGATTTTCAGAAATTATTGGGTGATATTAAATGGGTACGGCCTACTTTAGGAATTCCAACTTATGCTTTAACTAATCTTTTCAATACCTTAACAGGAGACCCTGACTTAAATAGTCTTCGCATTTTAAGCCCAGAAACAAGAGAGGAGTTAAAATAGTTGGGAAAAAGAGTGCAAAATAGCCAGCTAAGAAGGATAAATGTAAATCTTCCAATTTCTCTTTTAATATTTCCATCTTGCCATTCCCCTACTGGGATATTTTGGCAAGAGGACGACATAATAGAATGGATATTCCTACCCAACAAAGATACAAAAAAACTTCTGATTATCATAAACTTACACATACTAATGCTTCTGGCTTATGTCATAAATATCCCCACTTAGCAGTAAAATAAAGTAAGAGTATTGTTAGACAATGTCCTACTTGTGGGCCCATAAATGCCCCCACTTTCTCTCCAGGAACTAATCCCAGTGGAGAACATCTTAACGAAATTTGGCAAATGGATGTTACACATGTGCCCTCTTTTGGCGCCTTCAGTATGTGCATGTGACAGTGTATACATATTCTAATTTTATTTGGGCAACTGTTCAAGCTAGTGAAAAAGCCTCACATGTACATTCTCACTTATTACATTGTTTTGCAGTAATGGGCCTGCAAGCACAGCTAAAAACTGATAATGGACCTGCCTATCTTAGTCAATCTTTCAAAAAATTTTGTGGTGACTGGAATATTAAACATGTTACAGGAATTCCATATAAGCCTCAAGAACAAGCAATAGTAGAAAAAAGTAATCACTTATTAAAATTAATGTTGCAAAAACAATAAGGGGGAGATGAAGGAGAATCTGCTAAAGACAAACTATCTAAAGCATTGCTTACCTTAAATTTCCTTAATAGACAACAAATTTCTAATATCACAGCAGCAGAAAAACATTAGGATGTTAAAAAAAGGAATGAAAATGAAAAATGTGGACAACCTGTATATTGGAAAAATGAAACAACCAATAAATGGGAAAAAGGAGAGGAAAATTTTGGGGCCGAGATTTTGCTCTTATCATTACAGAAACAGGAGAAGAGCAGTGGATCCTCTCTAGAAGAATCAAGCCTAGAGTTGAAGATGCTGCCAAGACTTAAACTATGGACATGGTGGTCTTACATTGGATTAATTATAGGTAAAGTACCACATCATAATTACACTTATTGGGCATACACAGCCAACTCACCTTTTCTAGGGCTGTTGACTTAGAGTGATGAGTCTTACCCAATTTATCTTAATCAATCTCACCATTTTCCAGGACCTATAAATTATGACTACCCTTAAAGCCAAAAGAAGAAAGGAAACTTATAGAAAATTTAACTTTACCTTTTATAGACTGCCCTATTTGTATTGGATATGGTTCTGTATGCATGCGACCTAAAAATCACAGTATAGTTTTAACAGAGAAAAAATCAAACTCAAATTTATGTTCTCATTTTCCCTTCTTTACCAAATAAGCCAGAAAATATGATAAATCTTACATGTCACTCTCACAACAGACTACTTAATGACAAAAGGCATATTTGTCATGGGCTCACAGAGGTTGTGTTGTTTAATGATTCCTATGGAATTGTAAAGGATCGGGCCCTTATAGGGATACTGAAACCTATTAAAAACACAACCATATCTTGGCTCATTAATAGTTCAACCATAATCACAAATGGCAGTAATCATTATTTCTGGAATTTTGGTAATACAGAATTCACTAACAGCTCAATAATTTGGAAAAATCTAGGAAGATATATCCCACAACCATGGGACACTAAACTTAATAAAACTCAAAGTTATTTGTGGAAATTAATTTGGGGAAACTGGTCCAATTTTTGTAAGGCAAGGCAGCAAAACTGATATTACTATTTTAAAAAGAAAATCAACTCAATTTCTTACAGTATGTGTATGAGATCCTATAGTTATATCATTGGAACAGTAATTTTTGGTGAAAGGAATATTAGTTGCTTCAATTGCTCTTTATTTACATGTCTTAAGAATTCATATTTGCAGGAAAATCAAGCTCTTTTTATAGCAAGAAGAAAAGGAGTATGGTTACTGGTTCAGATGAGCAGACATTGGCAGTAGTCTCAAGAATCCCAGTTACTGTGACATTTCCTCGAACATTATTTAAAAAGAACTAAAAGACTGATTGGACTTTTAATAGCAAGAAATTTGGGACTGATTGGCATCATAACCACTGCAGCTGTCACTGGCACAGCCCTGCATCAAGGAGTCTAGAATCAACAATATGTTAAGGACTGGCATAAAATTGCAAATGAGATATGGCATAGCCAGTCTCCCATTGATATGGAACTGAATAACTGTATGAATGATCTTGAAACAACTATTATACATTTGGGTAATCAAATATATAATTTAAACTTGTTAAGAGTTCTTGAATGTGATTGGAATGAAAGTTCTATTTGTATTACTCTTTTCTTATAATAATAGTGAACATGACTTGGAGGAAGTGAAAAATCACTTGATTGGATATAAGCATAATGCTTCTATAAATATTTTAGAATTGCAAAAGAAGGCATTGAGCATGTATCAAACAAACTGAAAGAAACCACTGGTGCAGCAGTTTCATTGGTGGAAACAAAAAACAGTTCAAATATCATTTTGGATTGGATTTGGAATTATTGTTATATGCATTTTAATTGTTTGTATTGTCAAGGCTAGAGTAATTATACCTGATACATGCATTTATGTTAAGAAACATGGCCATGAAAAACTAATTTTGCATTACTTAGTAGAAAGATTCTACTAATAACCCCTTGATCTTAATACTAAATATCTGCACAAAAAATGTTCATTTAAGGAACCTGAAGACGCATAAATATTAATGAAATTGCCTTCCATGTAAGAGCTCAAAAGCTTGACTGGTAGTCAATGACGGGTAAGATTCTCAGAGGAGGACAACCTAAGACAGGCACAGTCACAAGAGCCTATGGAAGAAGACAAGTGTGACAGGAGGTCACCTTGTATCAGCTTATATAATGGTTCCTATGAGCTTTAATTAATAAAAAAAGGGGGAAATGATGGAGTTTCAATTAAAGGCCATGACTACTGATAGAAAAGAAGGTCACCTTGGAATGTAATAAACAAGTTTTGGAGTTTCATGCTAACAGGAGCTGGGTGGGGAAATATCCTGAGCTTTCCTGTGAATTACAGAAATGTAAAAGAGCTGAGTCATTGACCTTTAAGGCTTGTTAGTTTCAGTAAAATGTAACTGTCAAGTATCTATTGCCCTTGCACATGATCACATGTATTTTCTTTGTTCTAAAGCCAAATAAAAGCCACACTTTAGGAGGTGGCTGGGCTCTTCTCTCCATATCGGACGGAGAGTCCCCTGTTCCCAAAAAAAAAAAAAAAAAAAAAAAAGAAGCCCATGAGTTTACAGAGGAACACTCCAGTCATGGAATAGAGACCATGATTGGGGGACCTCAGAGAAAGTTTCTTGGAGAAAAAAACCTTCATACTAAAATTGGAGGGTGACCAGGAAGGGGCCTGTTGAACTGTGGGGGCAATGCCTGCTAAGCAAAAACACAGAGTGTAGAAGATCACATCACATTTGAATGTTATAAGGGGATGTGCAAAATGGGGAACAGAGGGATGGTACTGAAGAGGTTTGCAAGTTTGCTATTATAAGGAATGGGTTATGGATTTCCTGCCTGAGATAGTACTGAAATCTACAAAATGTGAAGAAATTATCATAAGGACTAAAGGAATTTAAAAAATCATGGTGAGCAAAAGACATGGGCATTACTAGAATCAGATATTCACAATCTGCCAAGGTCAATTATGTCATTTAATTAACTCATTAAAATATATGGGAGACACTGTGCTAGGCTCTGATCATAAAACTTTAAGGAAAAGAAGAATGAGAAGAGGAGAGAGAAGGAAAAGTAAAAAGAGAAAGAGAAAAGAACAAGAGAAGAACATAAAAAGAAAGAAAAAAAACTGTTCTCATTTACAGTTTAATGGCAATATCATTAATTAGTCATTAGTTAATGATGAGTGCATATATAATTACAATTGATATACCTACTAGGAAGAAGGGAAATAGCAAAAGGAAGAGGAAAATCTTCTAAAAACTTCTAAATTGAAGGATGATTAGAAGTTAGTTTTAGCTAAGGTAGATGTGGCATGATGTGTTGTATAATGAAAAATTCAAAAGAAATGAAAATGCTTTCAGGATGAATTTGTAAACATTTTTGTCTTATGAAAATAATAAGTTTTTGGTTTTAGCATCTCCAAAAATATATAAAATTATAAAGAAGAAATTTAAATGACTCAACTATCCAACACTACACAGGCCATATTTTACTCATAAAAAAAAACTTTGGCTTTAATATTTTTGAGTGAATTTCCAAGAACTATGAACAGTCTAGGAATTTCACCTTACTTACAAGCAATTAAATTAACCCGTTACTATTTCACTGATGCTGGCAGATAACAGAAGGCTTCTGAGTTAGAGAAATAGGACTTTATTGTTCATGGCTTAGAAAGTAGCATATGCATGATATTGTTTTGTGTCAGCTCCTCATGTCCCCAAAGTCCCATGGGAGTGCTGCAGGTGGTGTACATGGAAGTCCACAAATGCTTGGGATATTTACCACTTTCATAGGAAGCAGAAGCGTATCTACTCTCCGTTCAGAGTGAAATGCTAACTCATCACTCAAGATTGCTAACTGCAAACACAGCCCTGAGAAATGGCCTTTGGTAAAGAACAGTAAAGGCCTTGCATTCTTGGCATCACCTAAAAATGTGAAGGGATGCTCAGGTCCATGGAGATTGCTTCTCTCAGTATGATTCTCATAGGAGAAGACAATGGGCATATGGGAAGGGAAATAAAGTAGAAAAATTGGCAAAATTTCAGTCATTAAATTGTTGGTATCTGCCCCTGTACTCTGTACATGACTCTACTGTGACCTAAAACTTCATTGAAGAAAAAATGAAGAAAAAAGAAAAAAAGACACTGGGGGAATAAGTGGAAGAAAATGTCGTGTCCTTACAGGACAAAAATCTTACAGTGATGAAAAACAAAATGTAAAAAAAGAAAAAAAGTTTTTTTTCTTCAAATATTTTTTCATTATTTTTTAATATTCCAATTTTTTAAAATATTGTTCTATTTTTACTTTTTATTAATTCTTTCTGTATTTTACTTCTTATGTATAAAACTATCATTTCCTTATTAATTGTATGTGGCTATTTTATTGACTTCATTTTGAAGAAGTTTTAGATCACAGAAGGGTTACAACTGTGACAGGAGAGGATCGTTGGTGTGGAGTGTCAGTGAGGGGGGATACATAGGAGGAAGTTCACCTGGATATGCATAAAAGGCATACAAATGTGTTCATATGCTCATGGGGCATCGTCATGGTGGGTGGAGATTCACACAGTAACCAAAAAATATCAAATTCCCATCCGGGGGAGCTCTGCCACATTCTCTAATGAAAGAACAAGAATGCCCCAAGTAGAGCAACAATGGCTTGTGAAGGAGAATGGTCCATTGAAGGACCCTTGATATTGATGACTATGCTTATGAGCCTTTGCTCTTGAAATTGAAACTTAGCCCAGTTACATAGGGTAACAAAGAGTTACCTATAGGTAGCCTCCTTGTTGCTCAAATGTGGCCTCTCTCTAAGCCAAATTCAGCATATAAAAGCAATAACTTGCTCCCAGCATGGGACATGACTCCCAGGGATGAGCCTCCCCAGCATCAAGGGATTGTTACCAAGTACCAATAAGCAATGCATCTGGGAGAAGAAAAAAAACAAAATCCTTGATTTAAAAGGAGAAAAACTAAAGACAAATGAGTTTGTATGGCTAAGAGAATTCAAGGTAAGTCAGGAAGCCATCCCAGAGGTAGCATTTATGCACATCTCAACAGGATCTCATTAACAGCCAAAGTAGATACGACCCCAAATAGCGATGCTATAGTCAGGGCAGACAGTTCAGGAATTTGGCCCCTTGCCAGTGGGCCCTAACCTGGTATTTATGTTCCCCAGTGTGACTGAGTTAGACTCAGCAGTGGTTTCCCTATGCATGACTCTTCTGTTCTTCTATTTGAACTTATAATTAGTACCAGAGTTGGTAGGTGTACCTCCAAGAGACTTAAGTCTTTGGGTTGCTCATGTGCCAGCTGAGCCCTGACTCTTAACAGAGTTGCAACACCTACTCTTCAGTTCAATGGACTCACCCAGGACAACTAACGGGGAGGAGATGATGGACAAACAATATACCAAGGAACTGGGAGTGCCTACAACTGCAAGCAAGAAAGTCCCGTCTATTGGATGCATGGGATCGAAGGCCCCTTCAATTAATGGTGGAGTGGGCATCACCATTCCAGAGTCCTCAGAATTGGGAAACAAACTATGGACTAAAAATAAACTTACTAGTATTCTACTATAAACTACTTGTGATTCTAGCAATGGAAGAAATACCACTGTTGTGGAGGCAATGACCATGAATGTTCAGGGTTAAGGAGAGGGAAAAACAGGTGAAAAACAGGGGGGCATTTTCGGGACTTGGGAATTATCTGAATGACTTTACAACAACAGATACAGGCCATGTATCTGGCCATAACCTACAGAGTCAAATGGGAGACAGTGTAAACTACAATGTAAACTATAATCCATGCTTAGTGGCAATGCTCCAAAATGTGTTTATCAATTGCAATGAATGTACCACACTGATGAAAGATGTTGTTAATGTGGGAAAATGTAGGAGGGGTGGGGAGCAGAGCATATGGGAATCCCCTATATATTCTTTGTAACATTTATGTAATTGAAGTATCTTTTAAAAAATAAAAAAGTGGAAAAAAATTGTAAGTATCTGAACAAATACAATTAGTAGTGAAAGCATTTCTACTTATTCATTGTAAAATTAGAGCATAGGTTGGTTTTTGAAGCCAGGTAGGAGGCAGTCTTAGGGCAGTGAGCTGCTCATCATTATCTGTTTTAGTTTGCCAAAGGGCTGCTGATGCAGCCTCCTGGTTAGTTGTCCTGGATGAGTCCATTGAAAAGAAATGCATTGCATTTTATAATGGGGACTTATTTGGGGTAAAAGCTTATAGTTCCAATGCTGTGAGATGTCCAAATCAGGGCACCATCAGAGGTGCTTTCTCACCAAAGTCATCTACTTTGAACCTATTGCCCAGCCACATGACAAAGCAAAATCTTTGCAGAGGTCTTGCCTTCCCTTCCAGAATCTACCACTTCCCTTAGCTCAATTGTGAGCAACCAGGCATAAGGCTTGTCTCTTCCCAAGCCTCCTCTATCAGTCTCAGCTCTTCCACTTTCTTCCCGAGTTCAGCTGCAAGCTATCAGGTATATGGCTTATCTCTCCCTGGCCCTCACCTCTTTAAGCCTTTCAGGGGCTTCTCTCCTTGCAGCTCACATGTGGGCAAAACTGGAGTCCTTTCTCTTACATTGCAGAATCAAATAGTGCAGCTCCCTTTTTCTGTATGTCTCTCTTTCTGTGTCTCCAGAAAGTGAGCCAAGACTCACCTGAGTCAAACCTCAATGATGTAGCCCCATCAAATGGGTCTCACACCCACAGGAATGTATTAGTTTTTTGGGATTCATAAAAGCACTTCAAGCTGTCACATTATCTAATAAGGAAAGTATTAAATTAAAAAATGATTACAAATACATAACACAGCCACACATATAAATATGGTCTCCAGTTATCCAATATATACATATATGATATATATTAATTAGTGCATATATACACAAACTTTCACCATTGATGACTGTTTTCCTGTTTTCAATTGGACTCTCCCAAAACTGACACTGAGATAAGTATTTAATTGCAAGTAGTTTATTTGAGAGATGATCCCAAAAAGCATGAGGAAGGAATACTCAAGTAAGGCAAATGGAGGAAAGTAAAATAATAATAACAAATAAGCAGGTTATTGCTGGGAATACTCAGGAGCAGCCACTCTAAGAGACTGTATGAAACACATCACAGATTAGACCACTAAAGGCAAGGAAATTGGGAGGTTTGTCCATGAATTTCTGCCCCTCCTTTGGTTGATGGCTGCAACTCCTTGGCAATTCAGGTCTAAACTTAGCAAACTCCTGTGGACAGGAAGGTATTAGGTAGAGAGGCATTAGTGCTTACATAAGAGTATGGAAGAGAACTGCTCAGTGGAGCTGCAAGTGACCTCCAGATGAATTGAGAGAGAACAGACATGAAACTAGAAGCATCTTCTACACCGTCCATTAAAAAAAAATTGACCATCACCCCCTCCGCTGCCAAACCACCCCCCACTTCCACCTAATCATGGGTTTTGCTGGGGCATGCCTCTACAGAGTGTGAGTGTATGAGTGTGGTCATAGGGTATTGTCTCGGTGGTTGGAGACCCACAGAATAACCGACAAAATATTGAATTCCCATCTGGGCAAGTCCTGCTACATTCTCTTATAGAGTGGAAAGAATCTCTGGAGTACATGGGAAGTGACCAGCAAAGGAGGGTGAATCAAAGTGCCAGGCCCTTGATATTGATGCTTGTACTTATGAACCTTGTTTTTGTGAAATCAAAACTTGGCCCGTTAATATATATTACCTAAGAGATACCTCCTGAGGGCCTCCTTGTTCCTCATGTGTGGCTTCTAAGCCAACTCATCATATAAATTCACTGCCTTCCCCCTGATATGGGGCATGACCCCAGGCATGAGCCTTCCTGGCCCTGAGGGATTAATACCAAGTGCCAACTAATGATGCATTTGGAGAAAGACCTAGAGCAAAAGGGGGAAATATTAAATGCAAATGAATTTTTATCACTAAGAGATTTCAAAGTGAGTAAGGAGGTCATTCCAAAGGTTGTGCTTGTGCAGGTCTCAGGATGATCTCACTGTTTACCACAGTAATCAGTGCCTGAAGTAGGGTTGCTCTTGGGAGCTTTAGAGACATCTAGACACTATATGCAGGGCAGACAACCCCATGAAATTGGTACCCCATCAGTGGGCTTTGCAATGGAATATATGATAACTCATTTCCTCCAATGTATCAGAGTTAGACTCATTTATAATTTTCCTACACATGCTTCTTCTATCCCATTTATTTGAATGTATAATTAGCACTATACCTATTGAATATATGTCCTAGAGACTTAAATCTTCCTGTTGCTCATATGCCGGGTGAACCCTGAATCACAGCAGAATTGCAGCCAACACCTGCTCTCCAGTTCATCAGACTCACCCAGGACAACTAACAAAAAGATGATGATAGACAACACCCATGCCAAGAAGCAGAGAGTATCTGCAACTGCAAGCAAGACAGTTTTATCCATCTGCTTTATAGGATCTAACCCTTCTAACCCCCAATTAGAAGCAGAGTGAGCATCACCACCCCAAAATCCTCAAAATACAGGAATGAACAAACATAAGGGGAGAATGTAGCTATAAACAAAAGTAGATATTATTATTCTAGTAATGAAAGTACTTGTAACATTGCTATAAAGACAGTGGTCACCAGAGGTTCTTAGGAGAGGGAGAGGGAAGAATAGGTGTAACATGGGGCATTTTTGAGACATTGGAATCATTCTACATGATATTGCAAGGATGGATACAAGCCATTACATAGTTTTTCAAAACCTATAAAATTGTGCTGTGCAAAGTATAAAACAAAGTAAACTATAGACCATGTTTAGTAGCAATGCTTCAGTATGTGTTCATCAAATGTAACAAATGTACCACATTAATGAAAGATGTTGTTAATAGGAGACAGTATGGGAGGGGGAGGTGATAGGGTATATATGGGGATATCCTATATTTTCGATGTAACATTTATGTAATCTAAAGCTACTTTAAAAACAAAGAAAAAAATTTAAAAATACATATGGCTGGTAGCCAAAACAAAGACCTCCAATTAATATCAAAGTGTCTATTATTTGATAAAAATAACTTGAACAGAAACTTGGTAATACAGTGGACATAAATTCTGTATTGTTACCCATGATATGCAATTTTCTTTATATCCTTATTTCCTTGAAACAATGAAAGAAAATCACTTCAAACGTCTTTTGTTTAGCTAAGTTATCCTACTAGGTATTGATATCTATAAATACATTATCTCATTCACATATATCAGCAAATGTCTGCAACTATTCCAGAAACAGAAAATCCATACTGATGCAATGAAATAAGTGAACTTGAGTTATTTTCAATGGTGATTAAAAAAAAAAAAAAACAACCTTTTATTCTGAGATAATTTTAGACTTTTGGGAGTGTTGCAAAAATAGCATGGAAAATTTCCAAATGTCTTTCTTTCATCCACTTCCCCTTTATGCTAATATTTTATAAATTCATAGAATAATTATCACAACTAAAGTAAATAACCTTGGTATTGGGGATTCAATCATGTCCCCCACAAAAGGGATGTTCAGATCCAACCCCTGATCCTGTAGGTATGAACCCACTTATAAATAGGATCTTGGAAGATGCTACAAGTTAAGTTGTGCCCAAACTGAATTAGTATGGGCCTTAATCCAATACGGCTACCATGTGCATTTTCATGTGATCAATAAGCCAAGGTACCTCAAAGTTTCAGCCAGCCAGAAAATACCAACTCCAGAAGAAAGTAAGTTTTGTAGATTTTGAAATCATAAGCCAACCAATTTCTGTTGTTATGGCAACCCATTGTATCACAATTGTCTTAGCAGCTAGGAAACTAAAAGCACTTGGTAAAAATATTAAGCAAATTAAAGAATTATTAAAATCACGAGTTTTTCCAATAATGTCCATTGTCTATTCTAAGATACAACCCATGATCCCACAATGCATTAAAAATGACTATATACTGATACTCTGACTCCAATTTAGTTCCCAAGGCTACAATTCTACCAGCTCCCCTTCCCTTATTTGTACCTTTGTTATCTAACATGGAGAAACATGACTCTTTTTATTTAGAATATATTTACTTATTCCTTCAACCCAAGCATATAGATTAAGTAATTTCAGTATTGAAAACTCATGGCCCTGTGAGAAATAGACATATAGTGTTTGTGTACAATTCTTTTTGCTTCTAGTTTACAATATCCAGGCAAAACACTGTCTTCCAAAGTTATTTAAATAAACTCCTTTCTTTCCAATTCTCTTAAGTAAATTATGTGACTCATTTCTAAGGCCCTTTGTTCATCTATGGCAGACTGAATTCCATCATTCTTCCCACATCGTGGTTCAGTTTATTTTTAAATTACACGCAGTAAAATTCACTCTAATGGTGTACAGTTTTATGGGGTTTGTAAAGTGTGTAGATTCATGTATTCACTACACAATTTCCACGCAAAACGGGTCCATCATCCTAAAATTCCCATCTGGGGCTCCATTGTAATCAAAACTTCCTCTCACACCTGGCAAGTGCTGATAGATATTTCATCCCTTATAGTGTTGCATCTCCAGAGCATCATACAAAAGAAACCATTTAATATGTAGCCTTTTAGGTCTAACTTCTTTCACTGAGAAAAACTTATTTAAGATTCATCCATTTTGTTGTATGAAAGACTGGTTTGTTCCTTTTTCTGGCTATATATAATTTCACTGCAAGAACATATCAGAGTTAGTTTCTTCTTTCCAATGTTGAAAGGTATCTTGGTTGTTTCCAATTCTTGATGATTAAGAATAAACCTGCTGGGAAGCGGCTGTGGCTCAATCAGTAGGGCTCCCGTTTACCATATGGGAGGCCCGGGTTCGGTTCCCAGGGCCTCCTGGTGAAGGCAAGCCCGCCCGCACGGCGTGGTTAGCTGACCCAGCGAGCACAAGCAGCAAGGGGGGGGGGATAAATGAATAAATAAATAAAATCTTTAAAAAAAAAAAAAGAATAAACCTGCTATAAACGTGTGCATACATCTTTCTTCTGTGAACTTAAGTTTTCAATCTCTCAAGTATATAAATAAGAAAGGGACTGGTTGCCCATTTGGTAGGTATATGTAAACTTTTATAAGAAACAGCCAAATTGTTTTCCGAAATGTTTGAATCATTTTTCATTCCTACCAACAATGCATTAGAGTTTTTGTTTTCTGCATCCTCCTGAGGACTTACTATTGCCAGTTTTTTTTCGATCAATATATTTTAATCATTCAAATATATTTGTAGTAATACCTCATTGACTTTTTATTTGCATTTCTCTAATAATTAATAATGTTGAGCATCTTTTTATTACTTGAATTTTTTGTAGATTCAAATGCAGTTGTAAAAGAATACAGACGCAATCCATGTTCACTTTGCCTGGTTTATCACAATGATGATATCTTGCAAAACTATATAATAAAATATCACAAACAAGGTATTGACATTGAGGTACTCTGCTGATACTCATACTTCCCCAGTTCTACTTGTACTCCTTTGTGTTTATGTGTGTATTTAGTTCTATTCAATTTTATCACATATGTAGGTTTGTGCGTAACAAGTACAGTCCAAATGGAGAATAGTTTCATCATCTCAAAGATTCCTCATTTCTTTATAACAACACCCACTTCCCTCCTTCCCTTCCACCCATTCCTAAAGCCTGACAACCAATAAACTATTCATTTCTAAAATTTCATCATTCTAAAAAATGTTAGATAAATGCAATCATACACTACGTAACCTTTGGGAATTAGCTTTTTCTACTTAGCTGAATTCTTTAGAGATTTATTCAAGTTGTTGTATGAGTAGTTTAGTCCTTTTTACTGCTCAGTAATGTCTCATAGCAAATGTGTATGTACCACAGTTTGCTTAAATATTCATCTTTTGAAGAACATCTGGGCTAATTCCAGTTTTTAGCTATCAAGAAAAATCTGCTATAAACATACATGTACAGGCTTTTGAGTGAACATAAATTTTCATTTCTTTGGGATAAATTCCCAACAGTGCTAGTACTGGTTCATATGGTAATTGCATGGTTATAAGAAAATTACCAAATTGTTTTACAAGGTGGTTGTACAATTTTACATTCCCACTGGCAATGTATGGGTGATCCAGTTTCTCTGCAGCATTGCCAGCATTTGGTATTGCCACTATTCTTTTTTTTAATTTTAGACATTCTTGTAGGTGTGTAGTGTTATTGTGGTTTTAATTTGCACATCTAATGACTAATGATGTTGAACATCTTTACATGTTTGTCATCTCTGTAACTTTTTTGGGGGAAATGTCTGTTCCTGTCTTTGTTTCATTTTCTAATTGTGTATTTTTGTTGTTTTTACTGTTCAGATTTATATATGTTCTTAATATATTCTAAATATTAATATTTCTTGGATATGTTGTTTGCAAATATTTTCTCCCAGTTTTTCTTTTCATCCTCTTCAAATGACCTTTCACAGAGCAAACATTTTCTGGAGAGATTTTTAGCATTGATATTATTTCTGCCTTAAATATTTTATAGAATTTGCCACTAATACCATTTGAGCCTGTATTTGAGCCCAATACTTTTTAGAACTATCTTAACTATAAAACCATTTCTATAATGGGCATAGGATACTTCACGTTATATATTTCTTCTCGAGTAGGCTTTGGTAAGTGTACCTTTCATAGAATCATGCCATTTTATCTATTTTGTCTAATTTATTCATGTAGAATTGCTCGTAGGACTTCTCATTGGCCTTCTGATGCCTTTCTCCATATTAGCAATGTGTCCTTTCTCTTGTTTTCTTGGATAATTTGGCTAAAGATTTATCAGTTTTATTGATCTTTTAAAAAAACAGCTCTATCATTTTTACTTAACTTTTATTAATTTCTGCTATTAACATTTCTCTTTCTTTATACTTACTTTGAATACATTTGGTTCTTCTTTTTCTAGTTTCTTAAGGTTGAGGTTGATGTTATTGATTTCATATCTTCTTACTTTCTAATAGGGGTATTTTGCCTCTAAGCACTACTTTATCTACATGCCACACATTTTGATATATTTTTATTTATTTCAAGTACTATTTTAAATTTCCTTTGAGATTTCATCCTTAAGCCGTAATTACTTATAAATGTGTCATTTAATATCTTAGTATTTGTGATTTTGCAGATAACTTTCTGTGACTTATTTATAATTTAAGTCAGTTATAGTCTGAGAAAATACTTGTATGCTTTACTTTCTACTAAATATATTTAGGTTTATTTTATGACCAAGATACAGTCTATCATGGCAAAAATGTAATGTGCACATAGAAAGAATGAATGTTTGCTATTGTTGAGTGCAGTGTTGGTTTAATTAATTTCTAGATTTGTTCAGGTCATTTATACCATAATGATTTTCTGTCTACTTTATCTATCAATTAATGACACAGGCGTGATGGAGTCTGCAACAATAATTGAAGATTTGTGTAATCTCTCCTTTTGGATCCAACATTTTTACCTTATGTTATTTTCTTGGTCAATGGCTTCATACACATTTGGGATTTTCATGTTTTCGAGGAGAATTGAGCCTTTATCATAATGTAATATCCTTTCAATCACTTATAATATCCTTTGGTCTGAAGTCTACTTTTTCTGATATTAAAATTTGTGTTCCAGCTTTCTTCTGTTTAAATATCTTTCCCAATTCTTTTATTTTAACTTACCTATGTTTTTATATTTGTAGTGGGTATCATGTAGATAGCAAATAGTAGGGGCTTACTTTTCAATCTAACATGACAATTTCTGTCTTCTAATAGGTATATCTGGACCATTCACATTACATATGATTATAGATATGGTTGGAATTAAATCTATTATTTTATAGCTATTTTCTACTCATTACATCTGTTCTTTATTTTCCCCCTCCTTTTCTTCATTCTCTTTTTTTGATCGAGGTTTTTTTATGATTCTAATTTGTCTTCTCTTTTACGTTATCATTTACCCTTTTCTTAATTTTTGGTAGTTACGCTAAGTTTAAAATATACACTTTATCTCATCAAAATCTCTCTTAAAATTATATTATGTACTGCCTAACATAGTATAAGATCCATATAACAGTATATTTCCAATTTTCCATCCCTTTCTTTATGCTAATATTGTCATACATTTAAATTTTACGTTATAAAAATAATGCATTGTTCCTGTTTTTACTGTAGAATAATTAATAAGGAAAAATAATTAAATTTTAGCTCCATGGAAAATTTCTTTTATTAACTTCCATTTCTTTGTATCAGTATAAATTTCTGTCTAATATATTTTTTTCTGCCTGAACATGTTTTGTAAAACAAATGTGTTGAAATGAATATTCTATGCTTGGTTTCTCTGAAAAGTTTATTTCCCCTTCATTTTTGAAAGATATTTTCATTGAGTATAGAATTTAGAATTCTGGTTGATGTTGTTTTGTTTTGTTTGTTTTCTTTTAGCACTTTCCAAATGTAAATACATTGTCTTTTGGCTTCCATAGTTTCTTATAATGATGTCTGTTGTATTTCACATCTTATTTTTCTTCAGGCATAGTTTGTTTTCTTTGTTGGTCTCTTGTCTTCTATGTCTATCTCTTGTCTATTTTTCCCAGCAGTTTGAATGTGATATGTCTACATGGACCTGTTTGTTTTAGTTTACATAATTTCTATTGTCCTATCTTCATGTTGACTATTTCCTCAGCTATGTCAATTTTACTGATGAGCCCATCAAAAGCATTCTTCATCGTTGTTACAACACTTTTAATTTCCAGAATTTCCATTTGATTCCTCCTCATAACTTTCATCTCTATGCTGAAACTACCCATTTGATGTTGAATGGTAGCCACCCTGTTATACAATTACAACATCTATATCATAGATGTGTCTGGTTCTGATTATTTGCTCTCTTTGGAGTGTGCTTGGTTTTTTCTTGCTTTTTCAGATACCCCATATGTTTTTTGTTGTTGAAAGCCAAACGTTTTGTAGGATCAGAGAGATAGAGGTAAATAGTTTTATGCATGGAAATTGGCATTACTTCCCTTCTGCTAGGTTTTCTGTGCAAAAATTTGTGTTAATCTAGCTTGAAGTTGGGCTATATTTGTGATGTGTTTGTGCTTTGATTAACTTCAGTGAAACACAGGTTTCAAATTCCAGGAGAGATTGTTTGCTTCTGGGGTGGGGAAGGTTTACCAGAGCAATGTCTTTTTATTCTGTTTTAAGATTTCTCTTTGTGCTGTGCCAGAGTAACTCTCTATGCAGACTTGATCCTTACCTGTCGCTCTCCCATCAATTTTCTGCTATTTCTTGCTATTTGAAGCTTATTAGCTTGCAGGTGGGTGTAAAAAAGTGAAGAAGCTCTTATTATTAAGGTTCTACTTTAGGCATATGCCACATCCCTAGGTCTTATGGGTGTGGCTTTCTCCACTCTCCTGCCCCTCCTCTAGTAATAGAGTTTTCCTCCATCCCTTCTTTTTGCTAGCTACAATGAGTGTTCATCAATACTCTAGGATCAGCAGTGTTGCCTTTCCTTCCATAGATTAATGCTTTTTTATATAGTGAATATACAGAAAAGGGGGAAAAGGGAAGGAACCAGGAGTTAGGAATTTTTGTCTTTTACATAGCTATCCTTCACCTGCTCCAGGTTTGCACCATAATAGACCTTTATTAGTGCCCTTTATGATCTTTTCTGTGAATCAGGTTTAGGTTTGAGGAGAAACAGACTGAAAAAGTGTGTGGACTTCCCAAATTTCTGTCTCCCACAGATTTTGCATTGCTTTGCTAGCTACTCATGGCCTTAACTAGCCATACAGCTACTGTAGCTAAACTCTTTTCACTGGTGCACAGTTTCATCAATAACAGGTGAGTACATGTTTGAGTCTCCTTTCTCCTATAGGTACCGTCTCCTTAAATTTTCTTCCATTTGTTTTCTCTGCAGCCTGAGCTCTCTGATTGGCTGAAGTTAATTTAATCTGGGTCTTTTCCATTGTAAGGGTGCTAGATATATCCCTTCCAGCTTTCTATATCTTGAGGTGAAAGCTGGAAAATTCTAGACTCTATTTTAACAATTCTGCAATTGCCTTTTAATTTCTATAATTTTTCAGCTATAACATCTTCTAATGCACACTTACATGCAAATATATATTTTAAAAGTTAGTCAATGCAAAACAATTAACAACACATAACATATGGATTACATTCATGGCTAACAGTTGAGGTCAACTAAATCTTTCAAATCATATTTCAAACTTATTTGGTAGTTACATTTCTTCAAGTTTATGAAATGTCCATGGTTCCTTTTATAAACCACTAGCAACTGTTTCTTCTAGTTAAATACATTAAATTCCCTTATACTTTGTCTAGAAGCTGATGAAATAATAACTCTACAGACATTGATATGCCAATTAGCCTTACAAATAGATTTTTCAGGTGTCTAGAAATAGAAAGACTGGAAAAATATTACATTTATAGTCACATGACTTCTTTTAAAAGCACTATTTTAATATTGAAGGCATGACATATATTTTTAATTTCTACACTAACATATATTACTCAAATGGCTCTGACCCAGGCATACATCAACACCACCACTATCACATATAACTAATACAGAAATGTTATGAATACTTTTTTCTCCACCAAGAATTCTAATGGCCCCCAAAATATATTTGGCCTTCCTTTATTCACAAGCATGGTAGAATTTCTATAATATAAATAAAGGATGATGGTAGTCAGATATCAGATGCCAAAGTGGTAGATAAAAGGATGAACACATTTCAAAAATCCATTTCTGATATTAGCATCTCAAGTTGACCTGCATTACATGTCATAAGTTGCAAAGTCTCCTTTGCAATCTCCCCAAATTCTCCATTAGTCCCAAGTAACTATTAAACAATAAACAGATTTAAAACTAAAATGCCAATAACAGTCAATATTTTCCTATACTTTCAATTTCAGGGCTATACATTGACCTGGCTTAGATTCCAAAAGTTCACAAAAAAATCTGCATTTTAAAGTCCTATAATTTATTACTAATTTACTATCATTTGCTGATTCCAATGAAACTCTAGCCAATTTCCACTTTTTAAAAAAGTTTTTAATCTCAGTTTGATTTTGATTTTAATAACACTATTTCTTGTTAGCAAAAAAAGAAATTTAAGGATCAATATTTGATATATAATCTTTTAAAATATTTCTAAAGCAAGTATTTTTTATAATTTGGGGAAACACAAAACTTAAATATAACTAATTCTAGATTTTGAAAATAATTTCACTGGTCAGTATCAGACTTTATGATACCATATATGTAGTTACATATTTTTCTACTATCATTTAGCAGGAATAACTGAGTACAATGACAAAAGAGAAACTCTCATTTTTTTCTTTTACTGTATGCCATCTCTGTAATCTATTAAATTTGCACAAGGGATGTGAGAAAGTCCAGGTTTGATGAATAATGTTTTCAAATATGAACAGTCCAATTATTTTCAGACATAGCTTTTTACATCATTTGTCAACAATCTTTGTCAGCTATCTTTTATTCTTTGGCCTTTGATAATTTTCAGAATCATTTTTATCTAACTGTAATTGTGTCAACACAGTAGTTTCTAAAATAACAGTTAAATTTCAAAAACAGTATTGACAGATAATAATGTGAATTTTAAAATATTTATTTATTCCCTGAAAAATAAAACTGGAAAGAAATTGAGAAAATGGTTATGATTTCTCCCCAACTGAGATGTAAAATATCTCCTATGAAATTCAGATTTACCATAAATCAAATACCAGAATTAATCTTCAAATTAAATGGAGGCACTATTAATTCTGTTGGATCCACAAAGCTCATTTTGTCTTTATTGAGAAAATTGGTAAAGGAAGAGATAGCTATTGTTCATACTTCCATTTTATTTGTAATTTTTAAAATTTTATGTAAAAAACCATAGCAAAGAATCAACTGCCCCAGGTGATCAAGACTCTAGTATATGTTGCCCTTACAGAGTATTACTGTGGTAAATACAGACATGCAATGAGATATATACTGCTCTTCAGTAAACTTAAAAGGGAAATCAATAAAGTATCTAGAGTAGTAATATACTTGTCAGAATATACCACGTCATAAAAGAGGTACAGATTTCAGGGTTGGTTCACAAATCAATCACCTCCAGGTTTGTGAAATCATTAACTGTGTCATGCCTGAAATAACATTTGAATTGTGCCTTAATACATTTATTTGTAGAATTCTGACAAGTAGAACGAGTAGGGAATATATAACGAGAAGAAGAAACAAGGTGAGTAAGAACAACTAACCAAACACAATTTCTGAACAACACACAAACCATGTGGGTTCAGAGATTGAGTTTGGTTAGAGCAACCTCTAACTTCTCTCAACCATCTCCTATTATTTCGGATCTCCTGCCTCCCTCTTATAAGGCCCTTGTGATTATATCAGGCCTACCTAGATATTCCAGAATAATTGCCCCATTTCAGGATCCTTATTTTACAGATCCTCTCACCTGCAAAGTTCCTTTTACCATGTAAAGGGACGTATTCATAAATTCTGAGGACTAGGTAAGGGGGCCATTATTCAGCCTAACACAAGAGTTTTCCATGTTTTATGTAATGTGCTGGTTACTTTATACTTAGTGGGTTTATCACTGGCTTTCCTAAAACGTTAAATATCCACTAAATATTTAAATATTACAAAATGTTAATGTGGATGCTCAATATGTTTTGTGTGCAAAGGAGTTCTATATGCCTTTCTTATTTAACTATCAGAACAACTTAGTGTGGTATGTGTTATTATCATTTTATTTTTTTTATTTTTCAGCTGTTCAATCTCAGTTGAACATAGCTACTGAATTTGTTGGAATAGCAGTGTATGACTTCAGTCCTCCCGATACCCCCTTGTAAACAGCCCTTTTCTGAAATAATCCCTGCTGGAACAACATGTTTGAAAAATCAGTGAAGAATGAATCTCATCATTTCTTCCCAAATCGAATGCAGTTAATCAAGCATATGAAAATCATATTCCTTACTCATCTTCTGAATATAGATTAAGAAATGTTTATAGAAATAATTATGTAGAGAATGAACAAGGAATTTTAAATTAAATAAATATAATCAGTAGACTCTATGCTACCATAGGTAGACAGGAAGAAGCTAATTTTACTAGATTAATGCATGATATTTGGAAAACTCTAAAATGATTAGTTTCCAAATTGATTAGCATTTACCTTTAACATAGAGAATATATTCAATTTTGAATTGTCAATTCCATCTATGAATTTACAAAGCTATATAAGAAAAAATATGTATTCGATGGAATGAAAATTATTACACAATAGTTTAAAAAGATATGAGTTCAAAGAACTATGAATTTAAGATGTTAGTTTATTACATATTTTGATATTATTGCATATGTGTGTAATCTAATCTGCATCAAATTGATTAATTTTTTAGAAGAAAACCACTTCATAAATACTGGATTATATTTTAAAAGTACAGTTATGTCAAAATATGGGGGAAAAAAGCTGTTGTACAATATATAATCACTGACTTGATGCCAGACCCAGTGATCTTTTTACCAGCTCTCATCAGCATCTACTCCATTAAAATTTCAGATGAATTGTTTAATTCAGCAAATCTGTCTTATTTTGTGCTTCCAAAAATTTTGTGTGTGAAATTTTTGAGAGCAACATGTCTTTAGTTCAGAGAGGAGAAATACTAAAAACATCTAGCGCATAAAAGATAAAATGTATGGAAATAATTTATTGCTAAGAGTGTTAGAAATGTCTTTTTTCCTAAGAGACAAGGGTCAGGTTTCCATTCTGTTCACAATGTGGCACATTAAAGTAGAAACTAGGAAAATTCTCAAAGCATATTCACCAAATAAAGATAAGGAGTAATATGTAGTATCCTGAAGTATAAAACATATCTAGTAAACCCATTATACCAAACTTAAGGAAATTCACATTTTGAAAATTCTGAGAATGAACTGTGTAATGCATTATGCGTCATGCAAAAAATGGTATTTAACATTCATAATTCAAAGAGAAAACATGGTTTGAAAAATTAGAGCTGGTCAAATTTCTCATAGACTTTAGTTAAGACATATGTTGTGTGTAACAGTTTCAAGTTCTTTTATGAGTCCCAGAAAATCATATTCTTGGAATTAATCCATTCCTGTGGGTATGGATCCTTTGATTGCATTAGATTCAGTAAAGGGACCTTGATTAGATAACTTTTGATTAGATTGCTTTAAGGACTTTGATTGGACTACTTCAGTGAGACATGACCCAGGTTAGGTCTCTTCCTTTTTGCTGGGGTAATATATAAATTGAGAACTGGAAGCAGAAGCACACAGAGACAGACAGCTGCCATTTTGACCATGCCATATAAGAGAGAAGACTGCAGGAAGACAGAAATCTTGAGAGGCTGAGAGAGAGGCAGGAGGTTGGAATCAGTGAAGCAGGCCCCAAAGCAAGGATGAGGTACATTTTGCCTTGCCACATGGCAGGAGTCCAGGATCCACCAGCAGTCAACCTTTGATGAGAAAGTATCTCTGATGATGCCTTGATTTGGACACTTTTGCAGCCTAAAAACTGCAAACCTTTACGTAATAAGTCCCTATTTAAAAAGCCAACACATTTCTGGTATGTTTGCATCAGCAGCCTTAGCACACTAAAACACTGGGGAATAAAAATTACAAACATTCTAAAGAAACTTGATATTGGTAATTCAAAAAAACTTTGAAAAACATTTCTGAATGAGAAGGTATTTTTAAAAAACTGCTAAAATAGATAAGCCTCATTTATTGATAGACAAAAATTGCATTAATGCACTAAAAAGAAAAGGGCAAATTGACCATAAAGAATTCATTATATTTCTCTCAGTTAATGACCTCAAGGGAAAAAGTGATCTATATTGGAAAAATCACAGCAAATTGTTCAATAAAATTAGAAAGACTTTCATATCTTACAGGAAGAGAGGAAAGAAATCTTATAATCTTTTAAATACGGTTTATGTCCTAAAACTGGTGGATATTCTTAAATATGCATATACTTCAAGCCACTTCTACATTTTCTGAGCCTCTCTATAAAAGCAGGAGCCTGAGAATCATACCTGATTCTTAAAAACTAGTAGGTAAATTTTTAAATATATATTTTATATAAGAGAAGTTGTGAGTTTACAAAACAATCATGCATAATGTGCACAATTCCCATACATCACCCCTCCACCAATACCTTACATTGTTGTGGAATATTTGTTACAGATTATGAAAGAACATCATCATACCATTGCCACTAACTATGGCCCATAGAGTACATTTAGTATATTTTTTTCATACACACCCTATTAATAATACCATGTACTAGTATTGCACATTTGCTATCATTCATGAGAGAACACTCATATTTTTACTGCTAACTACAGTCCATCTTCCACCACATGGCTCACTGTGTTATACAATCCCATGCCTTGTACAATCTATCCAAAGTGTATATACTCAGTGGATCTCACTTTCATCACAGAGTTGTGCAGTTATAGCCTCAGAAAATTTTTGAACATTAGTCCAAAATAAAAAATCCCATACCTCCCTATTGATACCTCCCTATTATTGACCCTTAGTATTGATATAGTATCTTCTTTGATAGTGATGCAAGAATATTACAATATTGTTATTAACTATAGCCCATAAGTTACATTAATTGTAATTTTCCCATGCATCACCATATTCTTAACACTTAGTAATAGTGACCTACATTTGTTCTAGTTCATAGAAGAATATTCTTGTATTTGTGTTATTAACCACAATTCTCATCCATCTCCAGGGTCTCTGTGTTGTTCAGTCCCTAGATTTGAGATAAATTTTGTCAATAGTTCCTTTGTTCCTAATGACATGTATAGAGTATACAGCATGTGCCAGACAGAGGTCTTGGTGATTTCACTTGTATTGCCTCTTTTTACTCCAATAACAATCCTAAAAATATATTATAGTGGTCACTGAAGAGACAAAGAAACTGAGTTCTATAGAATTGCATTGCTTTGTTTAAAAGTACACATTTGGTATGTTAAAAATTCAGGATGGAACTGTAATTATCTCATGTCAAACTCAAAGCTCTTCCCTATATTCAATGCTGCCTTCCAGTAAGGAAGAAGAAGAAAAACAAAGCATCTTCTCATGTTTTAGTATAGATTTCAGGGTGCTGGGCCAAATAGAAGCTATGCATCTATTTTGAACAGTGGACACGGTTTCACCCAAAAATTGCTAACAAACATGTTCTACCACAGATGTATGCAAGTTCATTAAAATAATCTCATAAAACTTACAAAGTTTTAATTTTTACATAAATTCAAATGTTTTAGGATTTTGTTCTCCTTTTTTCACAACCACAATAAAACCTAGAGTGTTCTTTAATTGAATTTATCATATGCTTTGCTTCATCTGCATGTGGTTATGATGGGTATGGAATAAGAAATCAGTCTCATTAACTCAAGAAATATTTAATGAAGACTTACTATATGCCATATACTGTGTTAAACAAAAGAGTATAAACAAATATGAATAAGATACCTCCTTTAACCTTGAATCTAATAATCTAGAGGGAGAAACAGACATATAAGCAAATTGTGTTTGTATAGTTTTATTTTGATATTAAATTATATCAATACCATATAAAAAGACCATTTGCTGTAAAGATTGTTTCTATTATATTAATACAGATTTATAGGAATGGAATGGATGTTAAATGTTAATATTCTTGTTGGAGAACATCATAATACAAAATAGAAAACAGAAATGAAATGCAGAAAGTTTAAATAACTGATCTGAAGATATAGATTGTCATGTCAATATCAAGACTAGAACTTATTCAATGACTCCCAAATCTTTAATATTTCTACAACACACATTTATAAACAGCTTATTTTAAGAAGTTTTTGTGGAGAATGATGGTATCTCTTAGAAACTTGGAGAGAGTTACAAAAGGCTTTTAAGGGAATTTTAGTTTTACCTCCAACCAGTTTCACAAAATTTTCTACTGCATGTTACATCACTGATTGATATCCATAAGCTTCTGCTTGAAATATCCCTGTGATAATAAGCTCACAACATCATAAATGAATCTCTTTAATATGGGAACCATATTATTGGATAAAAGTTTCTTCTTGATGACTATGTCTGAATCAAGATAATTTCCATTTTTGGTTCTGAATCTTTCCTTTGGATCTATAGATAATGCTAAATCAAGCTTATCTGTCAGTTCAATATTCAAAAGTACCTATTTTCCCATACATTTTCTCTTTTCCGTACTCAATAACCTTAGTATTTTCTTTCCAGAACATGTCCTTATTCGCCGGTGTCCCTCTTCAAAATGTGATGTATAAGAAGGAAAATAAGATCTTTATATGATCTTGCTACATCATAGAACTGTGGCATTTTTTTTTCAGAGATTCGATCCTTATTAGTGTAGGCTAGGATAACATTTAATTTTCCGGAACCCACCTCACGTTTTTGAAATTCATGTCAATTTTCATAGACCACATTGTCAGGAATCTGCAAGTATAGTCTACTGAGTAGCAGCCTATTCCAGATGATACAAATTTGAGTTCTCCATGACAGTGTTAGCTTTAGAATTCCTCTTAAAAATTTCAGACTTGTTAGTTTTGGCAATGCTATTGAGGTTTTCTTGCTACATGCAGTCAACTCTGATACATCTGCTCTTAAAAAAAACTGTTACACCAAACCAATCATATAATCTGTGTTCTCTCTTTTTAACAGCCAAATTATCAAATGCTTCCACTGGTGCCATAACTACACTGCTACCTCCAACTTCACAAGACCTATTACCACTGGCATCATTTTTATTTTGTATTTTTCCAGTTAAATTTCCATTTGTCCTTATATACCAAATTTTTTCTAATTTCCTCAAACCAGGAGAAAATCCACTGCCCTCATCTCACTTCTTTTATAGAAAAAATTGAATTAGTCATAACCCCGCTTTACTTCCCACCAGAAATGAAATATTCCTCCAACCTTTTCTCCATCTTCATATGCATGATTGAATATACAGTGGACAATGGCCAGACCACATATTAAAACTAGAACTCTTACCTTCTATCTTCAGTAATCAGTCCAGGAACTAATCATTATCTGTAGAAACCAGTACAGGAAGTCAAACCATAATCTCTGTAACAATCGGCACCAAATAGCAAGGTCTTGATATTCCTTATATTTGACCCCACTTCCACTTTAGGATCAACCAGAGAAAGCCAAATATGCTCCATTAATCATCATAATATAGGATGATCCACATTTACTTAGCTCCCTACCCCCACCTCCCACCAACTTCTTCATTTCAACAGCCTCCAATTAGGTCATACTTGAAGTATTCCTTTTTTCCACTATAAAGATTTTCCTTTTCCTTTGAGTCTTTGCCAAAAGCAAGTGATAGTTGCCAACCCCCTTGTTAAAGTAAGCCCTAAATAAGTAGCCTTTACTTGTTCTCATTTGTTTTATTTTCTTGGGATGCTGTTATAATTTCCTAGGCTGCTCAAAGCAGATACCATGAAATAGGTTGGCTTTAAAAAATGGAATTTATTAGTTTACAGTATGAGGCTGAGAAAATGTCCAAATCATGGCATCATTAAGGTGATGTTTTCTTCCTGAAGACTGGCTACAGGCGAAACTTGGTTCCTCTGCCTCAGGGCAAGGCACATGGCCGCATCTGCTGGTCTCTGGACTTTGTTGCTTTCAGCTTCTTGCTTTAGTGGCGCTCTCTCTCTCTCTCTCTCTCTCTCTCTCTCTCTCTCTCTCTATCTATATATATATTTCATAAAGGACTCCAATATTTAAGTTCCATCCTGAGTGACCTGGGTCACACCTTAACTGAAGCAGCCTCATCAAAAAACCATACTTGCAATAGGTTTATACCCACAGGAATCGATTAGATATAAGAACATGTTCTGGGGTACATACAGCTTCAAACCACCACATTCCACCATTTGAATCCCAGAAAGACATATTCTATGTGCAAAATCATTCATTCCATCAAAATATCTCAAAAGCCTTAAGTCATTTCAGTAACAATACCAAGTACAAAGTCTCAACAAAATCGGTTATAGGTATAATCTGTCTTGGGACACAATTCCCCTGTCTGTGGACTTGTGAAACCTAGTGAACAAGTTAAATGTTTTCAATATAGAAAGGAGGGATAGGCATAGGATAAACATTCCCATTCCCACCAGGAGAATTTGGAAGGAAAACAGGAGTCACAGGCTCCAAACAATTCCAAAATCCTGCAGGGCATACTCCCTTAGATTTAAAGGTCTGAGAGTCATCTGTGGAACGATGTTTTGTCCTCTGGTCCTGAGGGAGTAGCAAACCCAACCCTTAAAAATGCTTGCACAGGGGTCATGCTCTCCCCAAACACTGGGGTAAAAGCTCCAAACTCTTCAAGCATTGGGATGGCAGGCAGGCTCTCAGCAATCCACAGGCCACAGTGCCTGCCCTCGTCAAGCCTTGAGGTGGCAGCCAGACTTTCGGCAACTCCCAGAGCATTTGAGAAAACTTGAGGTGGTGGCACATTTCTTGAACAATGGGGCAGAAGGCCCACCATCTCCAAGTGCTGGGCCATACCCACCCATTCTACACACATGGATGGGTTCGCTTTCTTGGCCCAAGATGTCGTCTTTGATCCAGACTTCAGTTTCCACGGTCCTGCCCTTAAAGTGATTTTTCCTTCAATTTGTCCCTTTTCTTTCCCTTTTACTCCAGGTTACCAGTGGTTCTGTTCATTCAGATATTCCAAAAAACTTGTCAGATTTACATGTAGTTCACAGGCATCAAAACATCAGACAAAAGAACTCTCCAGAGATCATTCCTAGATAACTGCACCCCCAATCCTAACTTGCAATGACATGTATGCTAGGTTACAGGCTCCCAATCCTAACTTGCACTATTCTTGGAGGATTTGCTTTCCAGAAACTCACAATTTTTGAAACCATCAAATTTCTGGCTTCTTTCTGCCTAGGATTTCTGTTCTTAGCTCATTTCTTTCCTCTCACCTTTTACTATAAGATGCAAGGAGGAACCAGGCTGCACAGTCCACATTTAGCTTGGAAATCTCCTTAGCTAAATATCCAAGCTCAGCACTTTCAAATTCTTCCTTCCATCTGACATCATAATTCTATTTTACCAAGTTCTCTGCCACTTTAAAGCAAGGATCGTGTTTCTTCTAGTTTCCAATAACACACAATCATTATTTTCTTCTCAGCCCTCATCAGAAATACCTTTAGCATCCATATTTCAATAATTAGTCACTTCAGAGCAATGTAGGTCTTTCTATGAAGCACCTCACAATTCTTCCAGCCTCTGCTCATTATACAATTCCAAAGTCATTTCCACATTTTTGTTATTAGCAATAGCAGCATCCCACTGTCCTGGTACCAAAATATGTTTTCGTTTCCTAACCTTCTCAAAGCAGATACCGTGAAATGTGTTGGCCTAAACTATGGGAATTTATTAGCTTACAGTGTGAGACTGAGAAAATGTCCAAATCAAGGCATCACCAAGGCAATGCTTTCTTCCCAAAGACCAGCTGCTAGCGATCCTTGGCTCCTCTGATTCATGGCAAGGTAAATGCTGGTGTCTGCTGGTCTCTCCTCGCTTCTCTTCCAGGTTTCGTTGCTTTCAGCTTCTTGCTTCCATGGCTCGCTCGCTCTCTCTCTCTCTCTCTCTCTCTCTCTCTATCTATCTATCTCTCTTCGTTCCATTTATAAAAGACTCCAGTAGTAGGATAAAGTCCCATCCTGAAAGAGGTGGGTCACACCTTAACTAAAGAAGCCTCATTAAAAGATGAGGCTTATACCAATAAGGGTGGATCTAATTTAAGAACATGTTTTTCTGGACTATATACAGCTTCAAATCACTACATATGCTCAAGTAAATACCAGGAAATTGTCAGGGTTATACAATGGGAATTTATTTGCTCAAAGTTTTGAAGATAAAAGAAATTCTACATCAAGGTGTAATCAAGGTGATGATTTCTTCCCCAAGTCTGGCATGCTGGGGCTGGCTACCAGCAATTCTTGGCTCCTTTTCCACAGGGCAACCCTTCTCTTCAGGGTTCCACTGATGTTCAGCTTCTTGCTTCCCTGGCTTTTTCTCTCTGTCTGAATTTCACTCTGTATATAAAGGACTCCAGTAATAGGATTATGACCCATCTTGATTGAGGTGGCCAGACCTTACCTGAAGTAACCTTATCTAAAGATCCTGTTTACAATTGTTTCACACCAACAGGAATGGAATAAATTTAAGAACATGTTTTTCTGGAGTGCTTAAAACTTCAAACTCCACAATCCACCTTCTGGACCCCCAAAAGACATGTTCTTTCTATATGAAAAATTTATTCATTCCATCACAATATCCGAAAAGCCTTAAGTCATTTCAGAAACAATGCTTAGTACAAAGTCTCATCAAAATCCATTATGGATGTTGTCTGTCCTGGGGCACAATTCCTCTCTGTCTGTGGACCTGTAAAACCTGGAGAACCAATTATCTACTTCTGATATATATGGAAAGACAAGCATAGGATAAACATTCCCATTCCCATAGGGCAAATTGGAAGGCAAACAGGGGTCACTGGTCCCAAACAGTCCAAAACCTAGCAGGGCATACTCCATTAGATTTCCAGGTTTGAGAGTCATCTATGGAATGATGTTTTGTCCCCCATGCCTGATGAAGCAGCACCCCAACCCCTACCAAGTGCAGCACCCATGCTTTCTCCAAACACTGGGTGAAAGCCACACTCTCGCTGAGTATTGGGATGATGGTTAGGCTCTCCACAATCCCCAGGGTATAGGCCCTATTCTTTCTGTGCACTGGGAAAACAGCCAGGCTCTCCATGTATGCTAGGTTACAGGCTCCACCATATCCGATATTTGGGCGGCAGGACTCTTCCTGAACTACAGGTCGAAGGCCCACATCCTCCAAATGCCAAAGCAGACTCACCCTTTTCACACACACCAATGGTCTTGCTCCCTGGCCCAAGGGGATATCTTCAGTTTAGACCTTGGCTTCCATGGTTCTGCCCTTGGAGTCATTCCTCCTTCTGTTTATCCCTCCTCTGTCCCTTTTGTCCAGGCTGATGGAAGTTTCATTCACAAAATTATACACAAAAAAATATTGTTGGTTTTGACTAATTCACAGGGGTCCACACCATCAAGCAGTAGGACTTTGTCACCATTAGGCATAGATCCTTCCTGGATACCTGTACCTCTAATCCTGACTTGCACAGGAATTGATGATAGGTTCCATGTTCAGGTAGACCCACACATGGAGCACTATTCCCTGGGGATTTGCTTTCCAGAAGCTCAAAATATTCCAGCCATCATTTTCTGGTTTATTTGTGCCCAGGAGCTCAGTTCTTAGCTATCCATTTCCTCTTGCATTTTACTACAAACTGCAAGGGGAAACCAAGCTGCATTTTCCACACTTAGCTTCAAAATCTCCTCAGTTAATTACCCAAGATCATCACTTTCAATCCTTTCCATCTAACATCAGAACTCAATTTTGCCAAGTTCTCTGCAACTTTTCAAACAAATATCATCCTTTCTCCAGTTTCCAATAACAAATTTATCATTTTCTTCTAAGACCTTGCTGGAAGTACCATTAGCATCCATAATTCCACCAACAATCTCTTCAAAGGTAGGTTTTTTCTATCAAGTGCCTCACAATTCTTCCAACCTCTACCTATTACCCAAACCATTTCCATATTTTTGGTGTTTGCAATAGCAGGACCCCACTCTCCTAGTACCAAAACTTGATTTAGTTTCTTGGGCTGCTCAAGCAAATACCATGAAATGGGTGAGGTTAAACTATGGAGATTTATTTGCTCAAGGTTTTGAGGATAAAAGAAAATCCAAATGAAGGCATCATCAAGGTGATGCTTTCTTACAAAAGACTGTGGCATTCTGGGACTGGCTGCTGGCCATCATAAGCTCTTCTATCACAGAGCAAAGCCCTTGGCAGTATTTCCTGCTCTCTCTCTTCTCCTCCGTGTTCTATTGATATTCAGCTTCTTCCTTCCCGTGGCTTTCACTCTGCCCAGAAAGGACTCCAGTAATAGGATTAAGACCCATCCTGATTGAGGTGGGCCATACCTTAACTGAAGTAACCTCATCAAAAGGTCCTACTTATAATGAGTTCACACCCACAGGCTTTAATTAAATTTAAGAACATGTTTTTCTGGGGTTCATATATCTTCCATCCACCACAGTATTCTTCATTTATTTCCACACAGATGATGAGGTCTTTCTCATACCTATTACACCAATCTTTTTATTGTCTATGTTTTCATTCTCCCAGGGAATTTGCTTCTTCCCTTCCTATAGATATACATTTTTTTTCTAGATGTAATGCAAAGGAAGATATCTATGGCAAATTGCTATAAAAGAGAGCTTATAAGATAAAATGTATTTTAGACAGGTGCAAATGGAGATAGAAAGAAATGGATAGATACCTATAGAGATCAAGATAGAGATAAACACAAAGACATAAACATAGGCATAGACATAGATGTATCTGCAATATCACACTCAGTGGTGAGCTGGTAAATGTTTAATGACTGTCTCTACAATAAAATTTTTTTTAAAAACCTGATTTGAAGTGTCTGATGATTTCTTTGTTATAAATATTTCCACCATGGCTGATGAGATGGCAGCTACCAATGTGATGTTACAGTGATGTCACAATGCAGGGAATAGGGAGGAGATATGCAGTTGTTATTATTATTATTATTATTATTATTATTATTATTGTTTAGAATTTATAACTTACAGATACAATAGATCTAAATATCTTTATGAGACAAGTTAATAGTAAACTAGTAAAATAATTAGGAAGTGATGACTTGATTGCTTATTACCATTGTTTATAATATAATTTATTTATTTGTAATTTATATAATTTACTTTTAATGTCTATGTTTAACAACTGGCTCACAAAATTTCTGAAAATGTAACAATTCAGTGTTGTGAGCTAAATGATCTGGCTCTAGCAAACTCAGGGTTACACATTAAGATGTTAACATCCAGGATGTGTCAGAGATGGCCAACTACTTCCCAAAATTTGGACTTCCCCTCCACTGTGAGATTGTGATTGTACCAACATAGTGGAAGGAAGTTCAAGAAACTAGTTTCCCCAATTTCTTGGCATTTAGGTGTGGCCCCCTGACTATATGTTGCCAATGATGTCTGAGTAGAAATGATATTTGGCACTTCTGGGTAAGGCCATTTTGCTTTTTCTATATTCATTTTTCCCCCTCTACTGCCAACTGGTTGCAGAAGATGATGGAGCCCCAAGATACATGGTGCCCATATCCCTGAATTATCATGTGGACAAAGCTATCTGCTGAAAAGAAACATCTGCATTGGATTTTTACATGAAATTTAAATAAACTTCTATTGTGTTCATTTATGGGGTTTACTGCAGCAGCTAGGGTTATCCTAATACACTTATGAATTTTAATCTTCTCTTGTTTCTGTAATTCTGCAAAGAATGATTTATTAAATAAAAACATAGTTGAGGTGAATTACATCATAAAGCAATTAAAATTGAAAACTTAGCAATCATGCAAATATAAAGGAATGTACACATTCCAATGATTTTGTGAGGTGTTTTAAAAATAATTTTAAATGTACAAAAATAACTCTAAATTTGTGGTTATTCATATTTTTCAATTTTACTTATACCAAAAATTTCTCCTTAGGTATGATATAAACTGTTACTACCCCAACTAGAAAGGATCATTATTTTAATATTAAATTTGTTGAAATAACATATCAGATAACTTATATTTTTTTAAAATATCATCTTTGCTATAAAAATATTTGGGTTTTCTATTTCATTTCTGAAGTTTGGTGTCAATGCTACATGTAAAAATGTGTGTTTAACAGATCTTGATGCTGATGAAGTGTGATTGATGCCACCATCTGCACCTGGGGAAACACAGATTCTGTGGGGCCTGAACTTGGGCCCTGACACATAAAAAGCTCTTGAGGTCATCATTAAAATATTATTTTCTTTCTGTAATATAACTGTGGTTTGAGATTCTAAACGGTTTTTGAATTTATTTCAAGTCATGTTTAGGGGAAATTTATTCTAATCTTCTCTTAAATCTCCCTCAGAGCACTGCATAACAAAAATTAATTTGAAACCCCCTATTTAAAAAGCTTTATAGTAAAAATATTTACAAAAGATTTATGATTGATAATTCTTAATGCTTGCTGCCATCTATTTTATAAGTAATCTATAATGTAAAGGCAAACACTAAATAAATAATAATGACAGTATCTTATTAATGTAATATACCTTATACTTAATATCACATGTTTAATTCTTTATGATGAGTAATTTAAAGGTCATTACATAGGTTGGCCAAAATATACCATCATCTATCATTTGAACTAATGATAAGGAATGATGTATTTTTCACAATTTAAAATTTTTGAAACATCTCAAAGCAAAATGAACCAAACTAATGTATCCATGAAGACTTTTAATTTCATGAGGTGTGCTCCTCCTCTTGCACTACTTGTTTAATCTTACTAATATTTGTTAATAATATTAAGTTTTCACTTAAAGATAAAACTGTTCTTTGGATGAAATTTTTGTGTATATGCTCAACCTATGCACACACTGAGAATAACTTTTTTTTGGCTAGTGGGGAATACAAATAATCTGTTAAAAATAATAAAAATAATAATAATAATCTGTTTAATAATGTTCAGTTGTCAATTAACAGCACATTAAACAGGAATATAAGGATACTTAGTTTACCAAAATGTAATTTACTTAACATAGAAGCATCATTTCATCAAATGCAAACTAAAAAAAATTGCGTGGAACTACTATGTGCAAGATAGTGCCCTGGTGACAAGAAAGTCACTAGATATTGCTTCTGCTCTTGAGTTTACAATCAAATGTACTTTAAAGTTCAGTATAATATTTGAGTCACCTTAAATTACTTTTCAGAATACATGCTTAAAGTCATCGGTGTAAAACTTTAATTTTAAAACCAGAAAGAATTTGGTGGTGAGAGGTGCTCTTTTGTCTTTGTTTCTCAAAATGTAAAGACCATAAGTAAGTTTTCTGACTCACTTTTACTATACTAGCTGAATTTTGACTTGAATTTGCAGCTATATCATTGCCATTTCATTGGGAGAAACTGAGGAAGACATGTCAAAATGTAATTAATGGGTCCTATGGCAACCACAAATGAGTATATATGGCTAAGAGACTTCAAAGTAAGTTGGGAGGTCATCCCAGAGGTAACGCTTATGCACATCTCAGCAGGATCGCATAGACTGCCAAAGTAGATACTACCCCAAATGGTGGGACTCCTGAGTGCTCTGGAGACACCCAGGTCCTACGGTCATGGCAGATAGCTCCAGAGTTTGGTGCCTTGCCAGTGGGCCCTACTTTGGAGTTTGTGCTCCTGAGTGTGACTGAGTTGGACTCAGTTGTGACTTCTCTACACATGCCTTTTCTGTCCCTTCTATTTGAACCTATAGTTGGTGCTAGAGTTGGTAGGTCTATGCCCAAGAGACTTGAATCTTTGGACTGTCCATGTTACAGCTGGGCCCTGAGCCTCAGCAGAGTTGCAACACCTACTCTCCAGTTCATTGGACTCACCCAGAACAACTAAGAAGGAGGTGAGGATGGACAACCACCTAACCAAGGAACCAAGAGAGTCTACAACTGCAAGCAAGACAGTCCCATCCATCATCCATATGGGATCGAAGACCCCTCTCAATTAGAGGTGGAGTGGACATCACCATCCCTGAATCCTCAGGATTGGGAAATAAAATATGGACTAGAGTGGACTTACTGGTATTCTACTATAGACTTATTGTGATTTTAGCAATGGAAGAAATTATATCATTGCTGTGGAGACAGTGGCCACTGGAGGTGCTGAAGGCAGGGAGAGGGAAAAAGAGGTGTAATATGGGGGTATTTTCAGGACTTGGAATTGTCCTGATGACATTGCAACGACAGATACAGGCCATTATATACCCTTCCATAACCTACGGAACTGAGTGGGAGAGAGTATAAACTACAATGTAAACTATAATCCATCCTTAGTGGCAATGCTCCAAAATGTATTCACTGGTTGCAATGAATATATCACGCTAACGAAAGAAGTTGTTAATGTGGGGAAAAGTGGGAGGTATGGGGAGTGGGGCCTATGGGAATCCTTTATATTTTTTATGTAATATCATATGTAATTTAAGTATCTTTTAAAGAAAATAAAAAATATATTTTAAAAAATGTAATTAATGTACCTTCTTGTGATTAAAACCTAAATATATACCTGGTTTGAGAGAAATCTGTAGATTGTTGTACTTCATCTCAGTATAACAAGAGTTTTATATTGAAATGACAGAAATTTTCAATTAAATAGCAATGAGCTACTTCTGCTTATTCTCATTATTTTCATGACTAAACATAAAGAGCACTGAAGTACTGCTTAAGGAAATACTGTTGGACAGTAGACATAGCTCAAGTGGTTGAGCGCCTGCTTCCCATGTATGAGGCCCTGGGTTCCATCCTCAATAACTCCTAAAAAACAAAGCAAACAAATGAAAAAACCAACTCTCACTGGGGAGCGAATGTAGCTCAGTGGTTGAGCACCTGCTTCCCATATATGAGGTCTTCAATCCCCGGTACCTACTAAAAAAAAAGATAAGAAAATACTGCTGATAAAGTACAGAGAATGGAAAAAAACATGGTAGAACTATTTGGGTATTTAATGTAGCACATATCGGAGATGTCTTAAAATGACAATTGAGAATTCTAAAAGAAATAGGGTGGCATCTTAGAAATTTCTATAAAATTCTTTAAAAAAACACATGAATATGCCCTGAATTATGTAATATTTCCTAAAATCACAGCTCCTAATCTATTCTAAAAACCTGCTCTTGTTTAGTGTTAAAAGCCTCTAGTCAGAGTAAGGATCTTACCAAATGTTTCATTATATTCTCTGTAAGTGTTCATCTAAGCTTCTTTTTAAAAAATGCTACAAATCTAACTGTAAGAGATTACTTCAGAACTCATCAAATTATAAGTATATAATATTGATTTGTTAGATGTATTTTCACTTTCAAATATGCATAAGGCAATAGATAATCATAGAAGTGGAAGTAAAATGATAGAAATAAAATAAGGTGACACTTTTGATTAATCATACATAATTGTGAATGTTTGTGCATATGTCAAGAATTGAGCTTAGTAGAAATAATTTTGGTCTCTTTATCATAAATTCTCCTAATTAATAGATGTGTTAAACTGAGCAGTTCATTCTTTAAAATTTTAATAATAACTCAGTTTTTATCTTAATAAATAAAGGTAAAAACTCCAGCCTAATTCAATGGTCACCTGAGACTAATAATCTCTATCTACTTCAAACTGTGACTGTAAGGAAAAGTTGATTTAAGGGTTTTTTTTTTTTTTTAGGGTTTTAACAGTTTTTCATAAGTAGTAAGTCATTGTGAGAATATGACTTGAGAATTATTCAAGCTTGCTTAGCATGATCATTACAAGCCACCTTTAAGCAGAAATCTCAGGTATCTTTAATTTTTCAATAAGCATTATCAGTCAAGTATATATTGAAATCTTCATAAGTGTGACACTCTGAAGTGATTTGGTGGCTATAATAACACATATTACCAACACTTAAAAAGTGTTCAATTTAGTTGAAGACATTTTGGCTGCAATGCAAAATTCATAACTTAATCTTCTCAAAATTTTATTCTAAAATAATCAATGTTTTTTTCCTTTCTTGTTGGAAGATACAGAAACTGAAATCTGCTCACCTGGACAATAGTTGCTACAGCTATAGACTGGTAGGAACCACTTAAATGGAAAGTTTGAGACATTGCTATAGTCTCAGTGTGGGCTAGCACAAAAGTGAAAAACTCTTGAGGATCACAGGCTTTGTACTATATTTTTTAACTCTAAGAACCCCAGCAGGTTCTCATGGTGAAGATCTAAGAAAAATCTTCTGATTTTGACAGGGGAAGGAAGAGTAAGTATGGTATAGCATGACTAGAGTCTTCTCCATAATAAAGTCCTACTCTCTGGAATAAAGGACTTTGACAGAGCACAATTTTGAAATCTTATTTCATCTGGAGAAATGGAATTCCTCCCTACACCAGCCCTCTCCAGCCTTCCTGTTTCAATTAAGGGGAAATTTTTTAAATAAACACCATAATCAACAGGGGACATGGCTTCTTAGAAATAAATTGGGAATGCTGCAGCTAGGGATAGAAGTAGGGAATAAAAGCTATACCACTAGAATAACAGAAACACCTTGTAATGGACACAGTCCCAAAACACAGGCCCACTGAAGCTCCTCCAGCCCTACATCATACCACTGCATGAATGCTGCTCCAGATTAATAACAGTGCATTAGAGCTGAAGGATCTGCAAGGCACAGACTGTCTCTGAGGAGTAGTACACAGGGAAGCCCTAAAGATAAGTGGAGAGAAAAAAACAAGGGCGCCAGAAGAATGTGAACATTAAACACAGTCTAACTTCTAGCTAGATTCATGTAAATCCACACACAAAAAAGCCTATTTACTTCATTACCTATTACCCAAAACAACATGTCTGGTGACAAAATGCTCACAATTGTCCATTACTTACCCCAACACTTGGGCTTGACCAAACTTTAGCCAGGCTTCTTCCTCCCCACAAGCTCCTGAACTAGGTTTTGCCCCCCAAGTTTAAGCAAGCACTAAAGCACTACGTTGCCTAACACTGACCTTTAAAGCTGACTCTGAGAAGCAGCTATCCACAAGGAGCTGCCACCTGCTCACCCTACACACCATAATCCTTTACAGGACATACACCACCTCTGTTATCTCAGTGCCGTGAGATAACCGACCACATGATTTGTCCCTACCCAAACCTCTTTCTATATCTCTTGGACAACATGATACCCAATGTATTTTTATTAAGTTCCACAACTCCTGTTAATCTATTAGGCAGAGGTTTAATTTCTAATTGGTATATTAATATAGTATTTCTTGTTCGCTCAAGGAACTAACCTTTGACTTTGTACAGATTCTCCCCTAATTCATGTTTGTCCTCTGGCATCTCAGACACATAATTCCTTTTTTTTTTTTTAAACCCTCATATCTGGCCAATCCCCCAATTCAAAACATACTCACATTACTGACTCGCTTTGGGCCACCAGAACTACATGTGTAGGTTGGGGCACATCTGGGAAGCAGAGCCGCTAAAGGCTCCCACCCAGATTCTGTGAGGACCTGTGAAAGCTGTCTAGTCTTGCCAGTGGGTTGGGTCAGAGGAGATGACGTCACCTGAGGCGCCGCGCTGCCACTTGAGGCCCACTTGAGGCTCTTCAGGTGCCTGAGACAGGCCAGGTGGAAGCGTTCACAGAGTGTGAGACAGGGGTAAGAGTCGTGGGCGGGCCACCGTCTGTGTTTCCCCAGTTTTCCTGGGGCGGTGGAAGGAAGGTTCCTGGTGGCAGGATTGTGAGAGTGTCTCATTCGCTCCTCTCCATCCCAGTATTCCCCTTCAGCATTGTCTGCTCCTGGTCGGCACCATATTTGAGCACGTTCCATTCAAACACAGAGAAGCCATGACAGTGGAAGAGCTGCCTCAAATATGAGGAGCCGGGCTCATTTTCTAAACACAAGGAATGGCAGAAATTCAGAAAGGCATCCTTTTGCATAGCCTTTCAATGAGAGTGGACATTTTCTCCTCACTTTCTTATTTCTGTCTCTTAGGGGCAGCCTTCTGGCCCTGCCAGGAGAGCGAGCCCAGGCTGAAGGACCTGGGCACATAGTCCAGAGATCCAAGTCAGCTCTTTTTCAGACTGTTCAATTACAAGGTGGCCATTGAGGGAGGCATATCGAGCAGTTCCTGTGAGATTTTTGGTCTCACGATAGGAGATGTGCTGGTGAGTCTGAGCGCCTTGCTATTTCTTGGCCAGCCCAAAGTCTATAATGTAGACCAGGCTGCCCGTCTTCCCTGGTCCCATGAGAAAGTTATCTCGTTTCCCAACTCGGTGGATGAAGTTCTTTTAGTGAATGTATTCAATACGACTAATCACCTGGTCAGCAAGCAGCACGGTAGTTTTGAGACTGAATTTCCTTGAGTAGAAGTGTTGAGGCCAGCAGAAGGTAACCCAAATGGCACTCTTGAGAGTATGGATGAACAAAGTTTTATTACGTGTGGGCCCAGAGGAGAGTCAATTCTCCAAAAAATCTGAGCCCTGTTTCTGATTTTCATAAGTTTATATAGGTACACTAAGCGGGCAAATTCCTGAGTAAGCAGGCAAGCAGGGTTACAAAGGCAGAGAAGCAAGGTTAGCTTATCTTTATAAAAGCAGAAGGCCATTAGGGAGGAAAAGAGTTATTATCTGTATAGAGTTATAAATTTCAATTCAAAGGGGCAGCCTGGAGAGCTTATCTTCCTGATGTGGATTCCATGGAGAAAAGGGGAGAGAGAGAGAGGGACCAGGGACCAAGGGGATTTTATTTTCCTAAAGCTGTGGGTTTCTGCCGGGGGGTGGGGGGCAGGGTTAGGGTCCTGGCACTACCCTTATCAGAAGTTGAGGAGATCCTGGAAGCTAGACTCAATCAGCCCTATCACCATGACATTGTAGTTGCCCTTGGTCCGGCGCCACCTTCTGGTGGGATACCCACTCCTCCCTGCATCATTTTGTAGATTTTTTCCTTTCAATGTGGAGCTGAGGGTGTTTGGTTTTGACACATTCAAGCTTAATAGTAACTTCTTTTGCAACGATGTCCATGCCAGACAGTCCAAAGGAGGCACTGCCGACCTTCCAGCCCAGCGGCTACCTCTTTCAGACTCTCACCTCCACGGTGGTGGCCAGGCTCTCTCACCTCCAGGTGGTACAGTGCTGGTGGCTTCCTGAGTCTCAGCTCCCGGGAGGAGGCCGCACTGTTGTGGCTTAGGCGAATTGGGCTGCTGGCTCCACACAGCCCCATCCCTGCCCTCTCCTTAACTATCCTGATATCCTTTAAAAATTGTGGAAACTGAAGGCCTCAGATTTATTATTCAGGAATCCTTGACCATGGGCTCTTTATTTCCACCTCTAACCCCTGCAATTCAACATGTGTGTGTATGTGTGTGTAATTTTATTGTGGTAACATACATAACATAAAATTTCCCCTTTTAATCAACAAGTATACAATTCAGTGGAATTAATTACATTCATAGTGTTTGTGACCATCACCGCCAGCCATCACCTGGACTTTTTCATTACCCCAATTAGAAATTCCTAAGATTCCCTTGCATGCTTCCTATTCTCATCATTTTTATTTTCCATCTTTGTTGCATCTTTCTTCTCACATTGAACTTGTATATATTTTGTTAGATTTATACTTAAGTATTTACTTTGGGTGTGTGTGCTAATGTACATGGTATCACTGGGTTTTATGTCAAATACCAATTGTTCATTTTTGGTAAATGGGAAAGCAATTGACTTTTGTACGTTAATCTTGTATCCTGCAACCTTGCTATAATGACTTATTTGGTTATGGAGGTTTTTGTTGTTGATATTCTTTGGGGTTTTCTACATAGACAATCATATCATCTGTGAACAAAGACAGCTTTATTTCTTTCTTCCAATCTGTGTACTTTTATATCCTTTTATAGTCTTATGGAACTGGCTAGAACTTTCTGTACAATGCTGACTAGGAGTGGTAAGATGGGACATCCTTAGCTTACTGCTGGTCTGAGAGGGAAAGAGTCTGGTTTTTCACCATTAGCCTGTTGATTTTTTAATTTTTTAAAATTTATTAACAACTGTCTTTGTTAAGTGTTCTATAGCACAGCATAAATTAAATATCAAATATATACATAATAAAGGGAAAAACAAACAAAAAATTACTCTAAGTGCATTAGTAAAGATGAACAATGCTCAACAGTGGTTCTAGGAGAAGAAAAACAGGAAAGAAAGAACAAAGATCTTCAATGACAGTCTTCAAAGATAACTCACCAGAACTGCACTGGAACAGTTTTCTGAAGTTTTATTTAAGAGGTCACTTCAAAAGGACTAAAATTATTCATGATTATTTGCTTATGGAATCCCCAACTGGAGAACGAGGTAGGACTGGGGGTACTATGGGGTGATCTGTATTAGGAGGAGAAATTGAATGAAATCAGAATCAGAATGTGATGGATTATATTAACTGATTTTCAATGTTTTAACCAGCCTTCCATACTCAGAATAAATTCCACTTGGTCATGGTGCATTATTCTTTTATATATATATATATTTAATATTACTAAATTAAATGTTATTGTGTTGAAGATTTTGTATCTCTGTTTGTAAGAGATATTGGTCTGTAGATTTCCTTTCTTGTAATGTCTTTCCCTTTTGGTAGTGGGGTAATGTTGGTCTCACAGAATGAATTAGGAAGTGATTTCTCTTCTATTTCTTGAAATGTTGTAGAGAATTAGTATCATTTCTTCTTTAAATGTTTGGTAGAATTCACCAGGTAAATGATCTGGACCTGTTGTTTCATGTTTTGGAAGAGGATTTTACTTTTTCATTCAATTTATTAAATAGATATAGACCTATTAATATTATCTGTGTCTTCTTGTGTGAGTTTTGGTAGATTGCATCTTTCATGGAATTGTTTTATTTCATCAAAGTTATCAAATTTTGGGTCATAACCCACAAAATTATTCATAATAACCCTTTATTATCCTTTAAATGTTGATAGGGTCACTTGTGAAGGTCCCTGTTTCACTTCTGATATTAGAAATTGATGTCTTCTCTATTTCTTGATTAGCCTGGTTAGAGTTTTATTGATTCTATTAATTTTGTTCAAAGAATTAGCTTCTGGTTTCACTAATTTTCTCTATTAATTTCCTATTTTCATTAATTATTTTTATTATTTCTTCACTACTGCATACTTTGGGTTAAATTTGCTCTTCTTTTGAGTTTCCTAAGGCAGATGTTAACTTGGCAGATTAGCACATCAAAGGTATTCTTCATTTCTTTTACTGTATGTGTAGGTGTGATTTTATTTCCAGCATTTCCTTTTGATTCTTTCTTAAGAGTTTCCATCTCTCTGAGTACATTAACCATCTGTTTATACATTAAACCACAGTAACAGAAATGAAGAATGCCTTCAACCAGCTCATCAATAGATTTGACATGGCCAAAGAAAGAAAAAGTAAACAAGAAAATACGCTGGTAGAAAACACCCAAAGTGAATGGCAAAAAGAAAAGAGAATTAAAAAAAAAAAGTATTCAGTTCAAGCCAGAGAAGGCAATGAAGGAGGGGGAAAATAGGAAATATGAGAAAAAAGTTATTATTATGGTAGATATTAATCCAACTATATCAATAATCACTTCAAATATGAATGGTCTAAACACACCAAATTAAAAGAAAGAAAATTTCAGATTGGATAATAAACAAGTCAGTTTAGACACAATTTCATAACATTATGAAGAACATGCACCCTCACCTTCCCGTGCTCTATTCTGAAATCATTCATATGTTTTATAGTTCTTCCTAAAATGTGAGTACCAGCTGTGAACATCATGAAATAATTTTGCCTGGGCAATTTATCTACTAACTCATTAAGTTTTATGCCATCCACAAACATGATGCACATATCTTCTCTGTACTATTCAAGTCATTAATAAAAGTATTGTAATTTAACACTTCAAAGATCGCTTCGAATCAATGCTTTCTTGAATGGTCATTCTATAACAGAATTCAACAAAACAGTGCTATAGTATAATCAATATTTGTCTTTCTTGACCACAAGTATATTAGGGAAAATTCAATCTAATTACTTTATACAAACAGACAAAGTGTACCTACTGTCCCCTCTTGAAATGCCATGCTAATAACTATGGAATTCTGTTAAAGGGACATAAGTTGGTTTCAGTTAAACCAAATTACTTTTGGCCTGTCTCGATAAGATGGTGGAATGAGAAACTTCAGTGTTCTGTAACCCCACAGAAGCTTTGAACAACCAACAAGAACTGGCAGAAATATTTTTCTCAAAGTTCTAGGAAACAGATAAAGGACTGCAGAAACAGGATGAGCACTGAATCAAGAAAAAAAGGCTATTTAAAAGTGATAGGATCTCCTGGTGCCCTGGCTGACTCCTCCCCCACCCATTCACAATGGAACTGCCCTATGAACCAGTATCCCTGGTTCTGGTTATGGAGAGAGCAGACTAACCCTACGCATATACTAGGAATATGCAAGTATGACTCATTCTGTCTGGTGATGGCCTGAGGGACTCGCCATTCCAGAACTTGCCCTGTGTAGACAAAGTGGCTCATGAAACTCTCCTACAGAACACTGTGGGTGAACAGTCAAGCCTGAGGCAAGGAATTGGGCTGTAGGACATAGAGTGCAGTGCTTGGGACTGTGTTGGAAACTGTTTCCTACAGAAGAAGGGGCATTGTATTCATGTAAATGGGGGAAATCCTAGGGTTTTGCACACATACCTAAGACAAGATGCATGTACAGAAAGAATGAGGGAGACCCTTAAGCTTTGGAATGGAATTATTCTCTAACCTCTTTTTATGGATAAGCCCTGATGGAGAACACCTGCAAAAGTCACTCTGCAAAGACTGAGAAAGGCATTTCCTTTATTTCCCTGTTTTATGTTAGCTCTTAGAATTCAAGAAAAGCTCTGCCATAATACTAGATGGATACAAGGTTAAGGAACAGATGTCTCAGTGTTTAAATTCCAGTGATAACACATTAAACCACCAAAATTCAGGATTTCGGCAAAAGATTACAAACATACAAAGAACAAGTAATGGTCCAGGACAAGGAGAAAATTAAAGCATTAGTAATCATCAATATAGAGGACCAGACCTGGGACATGACAGGCAAAGACACTTAAAAAATAGTCTTAATTATTATGCTCAAAGTGCTAAATAAAAAAGGGGGGGGGGCAAGAACTAAAGGAAATCAAGAAAATGATAGAGGAACACAAAACGAATACCAAGAGAGAGATGGGAATTAAGATAAGGAACCAATCAGAGTTTAAGACAACAGTAACAGAAATTAAAAGCTCCCTAGAGGGGTTCAATAGCACATTGAACATGAAGATAAAATAATCGATATAATCAAGTCTGAGATGCAGAAGGAAGAAAGAATGAAGAAATGTGAACAGAGTCTGAGGAACTTGTGGGACACCATCAAGCATTCCAATATACTCACTGTAGGGGTCTCAGAAGGAGAAGAAAGAGAGAAAGGATCAGAGAGAATATTTAAAGATATAATGACTGAAAACTTCCCAAATTTAACAAGAGATATGATTATATACATTCAAGATGTTCATCAAACTTCAAAAGGATAAACCCAAATAGATCTATACTGTGGCATATTTTAATCTGTCTAATGCCAAATATAAAGAGGGAATTCTGAAATCTCAGGAGAAAAGCAACATGTCATCAAACACAAGGAGACCTCAATAAGATTAAGTGCTGATTTCCCTTCAGAAACCATGGAGACAAGAAGGCATTAGACCAGTCCTATAAAAAATGCTAAAAGGAGTTCTGCAGAATGAAAGGAGAGGATAATAGATAATAGATCACAAAAGCTGCATGAAGAAAGATCTTCAGTAATAGTAATGACTGGGGTAAATATAAATGCCAGTACTATTTTATTCTTGGTCTGTAAATCCACTTTTTACCTCCTACATGATCTAAAAGGCAAATGGATGAAATGTAATGAGAAATCAATGGTTCTGGATTCCTAATGTGTAAACTGTAATGTGTAATAAGAACTACATAAAGATTGGTAGATGGAGGGTTATAGGAACATAATTTGTACATTCCTTTGAAGTCAAGCTGGTGTTTTATTTTACCTTCTAAAACAAATACAATGCAATGGGTTGGATTAAAAAACAGTAATTTATTCATTCACGGTTTTGAGGCAAGAAAAAGCCCAATATCAAGGCATCATCAAGGCAATGATTTTTCCCGAAGACTGGTGTTCTGGGGCTGGCTGCCAGTGATCCTTGGTTTTTATGCCACATAGAAATTCACATGGCAGCATCTCTTTGCTTCTCTGTTATGTTGACTTCCAGCTTTCCCCCCTAGCTTTATTTCTCTCTTTTTGTGTGAATTTCATTCTGCTTATTAAAGGACCCCAATAATAGGATTAAGACTCATCCTGATTCAGTTGGGCCATACCTTAACTGAAGTAAACTCTTCAAAGGGTCCTATTTCCAGTGGGTCCATACCCATAGGAATGAATTAAGTTTAAGGGCATTTTTCTGGGGTACCTTACTCCAATCCACCATAGTAGGTATGAAAACCAACAAGATTGTTACAAATTTAGGATGTTAAATTTAAGTTCCATATTTACAAAAGAAATATCAGAGACTATACTAACTCATAGTTACAGAAGTTACAGTAGGTTGTGCAGGTTGTGGTGAGAAAGGCTGGGGGAATGGGGATTTGATGCAAAATGGATGCAGGATTTCTTTTGGGGGAGATGGGAAGTTTTAGTAATGGAAGGTGGTGAGGGTACTACAACATAATGTATGTGATTAATCCCACTGAATACTATGCTTGGGAGTGGTTGAGATGGAAAGTTTATGATGTATATATGTTCCCACAATTTAAAAAAAGTAACAAAATATATAATGGCAATATAAGGCAATAAATGATCCTGGACTTGCATTGAGATCAAATAAGAACGGAGAGAAGGTATAAATGACACTTGGGGACATATGAAAAAAAAATGGAATTTTTTCATATGTTTTAGTTTTCTAAAAGCTGTTGTTTTGGTTTTCTAAAAGCTGCTGGGTGCAATATATCAGAAATGGGTTGGTTTTTGCAACGGGGACTTGTTAGGTTAAAAGCTTAAAGTTCTGAGGCCTTTAAAGTGTCCAAATCCAGGCATCATGAGGAGATCCTTTCTCCACAGGTTGCAGCTCTGGGTGATCAGGCACACGGTGGTGTCTGCTTGTATCTCCCTTTTCCTCCAGACCTCATTTCTTTCAGCTTCTGGCTAAAGTGGCCTCCTCTCAGCTTCTGTGTTTCATTGATTTCAGCTTCTGGCATCCAGGGCCTTCTTTCTCAGCTTCTGGATTCCTCTCGACCTCTGCAGCTTTTTTCTATATTTGTGGCTTTTTATTCCTCCATTTATAAAGGACTTCAGTAAGAGGATTGGACCCACCCTGGCTTATGTATTAATCAAAGGTCATTAACGAAGCTAAGTTCCCACCTATGGTAGGTTTACACACACAGGAATGGATTAGCTTTAATAATGGTATTTTCTAGGTTCCACAAAGACTCAAACCACCATTGAGGTAAGTTTATCTCAATGTTAAATTTCTCGAACTTGATACCTGGCTGAAGGTTGATACTTAAGTGAATATCCTTCTTCTTAAGAAAAGTGCATGGCAATATTAAGGATTCAGGGAGTATGATGTATACAAACCACACTCAAGTGTCTCCAAAATGGAAAGAAAAATAGACACACAGACATCTAGATTGATAAACAATATAGATAGATGGATTGATAGAATGATAAATAGATAGCTAGAATGATGTAGCAAATGCTAAAATTGGTGGTTCTGAGTATCTGGTGTGATGGCAAGATAGTGGAGTTCTCTGTATGGGATTTTTATTATTTCTGTAACTGTTCTGTAAGTTAGATATATTTCAAAATAAAATGTTTTTAAAAGACCTCTTTCCTTCCTAATTCCTCAACCCCAATTACTTTAATCCATTATAGATATTTCAATAAATTTTTATCAAATACTTTTGGCTATGGTTTCTGTGGATTTGTTTTCCTTTTGTGATGACTATGATACACTTTCCATGATTCCCTAAGAAATATTAACTAAAACTCAATAATTAAATCTATACATTTTCTGCAAGAACTAGGATGGTATTCATCAGCCATGATGAATTCATTTAGCTATTAGGCATGCTCTTTTAATATAATTATATTGTGCTTCACAAATTCAATCTTATTCATATATTCAACCAATATTATTGAGTACCTATTAAGTGCTAGATACTGAGCTAACAGAAGGAACAAATGATGGTTGAGGGTTTACCTCATTCTCTCTACTACCTGTTAACAACTTGCAGCTGTACTTATTTCCTCTTCATTTTCTAGAGTTATTTTTTTAAATGTCCCCAATTTAATTCCCTCTCTCAATGAACACAAACACACACACATGTCTATATGTAAATATGTATTCAATACATTATGTATCTTTTCTATGTACATATATTCTTTACATATTGAAGATATATTTTAACAACCAATGACAAAAATTTTTGTGAGTCAACTGATTTATTTGAAAACAGTCAAGTCTTCTATAAAAGACAATAAAACAAATGGGATGGATGCATTTCATAGGAAACATTAAGCATAAATACTAAGTAAGTTAGGAGCTTAAGAGAATATGGGCAAGACTCATAGGAAATGCTGCATGGATAATTCGTTATCATGTACCTGTAAAACAGGCATATAATTCATAAGAGGGGATAAATATAGATAGTAAGTTAGTACCCTGTAAGACATGCCAAATATATAGATACAATGGAAAATAAGACAATAAATAAGGATGTTATTTAAAGATAGAAAGTAATGAAAAGACATGATCATTGTCATGTCACCTCTGGAATGACTGCTCTGTCATCTCTATTTTGAACACTTTTTAAGACATCTTATATGATTCATTCTCTGGCCCTATGAATATTCTTCCAAGAAATAAAGATAACATCCTAAATTTTCAGCAGCTAATTGACAAAGTACGGCTTTAGTCAAGAGTGTCCCTGCCTCTCTCCCATAGAGAACTATGTATCATTATCCCAAGTCATATTCCATTGGATTGAGCCTCATTGGTCATATCTCAGTTCTGGTTCTCCTTACATGGCCATCATCTGGGGAAGCCTGATGTGGACAAATAATCCAGATTTTCATAACCCAGATTTAGTGTGTTCCCTCTGCATGTGTGTGCTCTAACCTAAGAATGTAAAGTTATCCCTTTGCTCTTATTTTGGTTTTGACTCTGTTTGAAATCAATTTTAAAAGCCATGTGATTTGAGAATATTTATTTGGTGTGGGATATTTATGTTCCAATAACTGGGATGGCATGCTTAGTAGTATAATTGTAGGCTACCACCCCATTAAGTTATACCATAATATTTTCTGTCATTAGTAATTTACTCATATAACTAATGTCTACAAAGAGAGTGACAAATGTTCAAAATGTTTATAAAGAGGGTGGCATTTAATTGCTATATTACCTTGTAATTTAGGTCCCTCTTTCAGTCTATAAAACAATATTCTAGTTGTCTATATGAGAGGTAATTAGAGATTAATTGTAGTAGATTGTACCTTTGAAAATATTTTTAAATACAAATATTACATTATTATATTTATTTGATACTTATTTTTATTCTTTATACAATTGAAAGACAAATAAAATTGAAAAATATTCAGTAAAAGTAATAAATAGTCATGCTAAAAATCTAAAATTTCTCTAACTCTACATGTATATTTGACTGTCTGGTACAGATTTACATATTTGTTTACTTTAACAAAAAATATCCAAAATAAATATGTTTCATAATAGATATTGATGTAGATAAAAAAGATATGCTCCTTAATTACTACACTAAGAACTATATCATTCACTAAAAATATTCTAAATCAATTCAAAATTTGAAGATCTAATAAGAACATATTTAATTAGTATGGTTCATAACATAGTCTAATTTCAAGCAGCAAACACAAGTTTCGGGGATATGGCAGATATTACAACAACCATTCATTTAGGTGGAAACAATATTGAAATAGCCAAAATTGCTGGGATAAGCCACTCTTGTGGCATTATTTCCTGAGAGGCTGAAGCTAAGTGGAAGTCAAAAGTGGTTCCTCAACTACAAAAGATTTAATTTGGGGATTCTGGATCTTCGTTGGCTTTATGCATGTTATATTAAATTTTCAAATACCTAGAAAAGAATTTAAATGTATATTCTAGAGAAGGAGTATTAAAATTTGACACTTTAAATATATGGTGACTTTTTAAAATGCTGCATCTAAAGCAAATTCATGAGAGGGATGGGATTTGGGTTTCTTCCCTGATCTCTACAAAAACATGAATGCTGACAGTAAAGATGAACAAAATTAACAATGGCTTCTTTCCTTCACAATGTAATCCAAAAATTCAATGTTACATAATGCATTGATTCCACCATCGCCACATGAAAGCCCTTCATAAATATGTAACCACCAGAAGGATAACTTTTGGTTCTTATGCTGACTATGTGGTGTTTTGATATTAGGCTAAATGCAGCCTAGAAAGAAACCCTGCTTTTGATAGCAATGATAGAATGGAGGATTTTAGAGCATCCCAATCCTAGTGCAAATGTTTGTTTTCATACTTGTATAGAAGAATGAGACTTGGCAGATAGCGGTATGCTACAGTCAACATTAGAGACTCTTCATGCCTCTTAACTGAAAAATAATAGGCATGATTGTTCTGCCAAGGTGAATATAATTATATCATTGTTATTCCTTCATAAATATTTTTAATAAATGTTGAAAAGGATATATATATTTTATAAATCAGGGTCCTCACAGGACAAATGAATTAAAGAGCTACAATATAAAGTAAGCTGGAAACAATGTCTTGTGATTTTTTTTTTTAATTTAAATTTTATAGTATAGCAAAAGTATGGTAGTAAAATATTTTACTATATGACAAAATATTTGCATGATCTAATATTAGCTGCATTTCCTCAAATTTAAATGTATTTTTTGTAATCACTACAGAAAATCTACCAATTTAAAAATATCTATGTACAAATACTCTCTGAGTTCCATTTTTTTATTATTATTAGGGCATTTCTAAGCAAGTGTTGATGCATGAATCTTTTGTGGAGCACAGTGCCTCTGTTTAGCAAACTGCTGATTCTGTTTCTTTAAAGCTGTCTTTCAAAAAAGTGGTGAGCATAATGAAGATTTAAGTGCCACATGAAATGTGTATGTCATTCCAAGGATATTACAGAGTCCTCCTACTCTGTACTTTTATCCCTGATTGCACTTACAGCACTCAATTTCTTCATGAGAAATAGGGACCTAATGAAAATCCTTTGACTGAACTGGAAAGGATGTTTGTCAGCAACATCCGTTTTAAGAGATAATGTAATTCCACTTGCTCATTCCAGATCCAGATTTGCAGAGCTCTTTGTAATATTTATGATAAAGCTCAAGATTCCTCAGGGAGCACATTAGTAAACCAGGAGATTGATCAATCAATAATTTGACTCTGAAGGATTAATTTTTTCCATTTAGTTGGACAAAAGTTAGTCAACTCTGACATGATGCTCATATAGTCCATCCAGGATTGAAGCTTTGATTTCTTTGCTTCCTCAATATTTATGCTTTCATAAGTTTTCCATTTGGAATAATAGAATAGAAATAAAAACCTTCTGTTGAATGCCATTTTCTTTCAGCCATCTAGGAAAGTTCATTTTTAAGCTTTATTTAGAGATAAGATATAGTAGATTCTCTCTCTCCCCCCTTCTCTGTCTGTTCTCAATGTGTGAGTATGTGTATGTGTGTATCTATACAAAATATTCATGTGTATATATGTTGCCTGTTTCCCAAAATTATTTATGGAAGTAAGCATTAGATATTTCACATATGATGTCAAATAAAGTTCAGTGTAAATATATGGGGAAATACATCTGAAGAAAAGCATAAAAATGATGCTCTTTCGAAGACCAGCTCTTTGAGTAAAAGATAAGTCATAAAAGAAAAATCATACATTAGTCATACACCAGTGTTATAAATATGGAAATGGAACAACAGACAGTCAGAGGAATTTGTGTCAGTCACAGGCTGTGTGAACAAATATTAGTGTGAACGTTTCCAGAAAAGGTTGGTCAAGTCTGGACTCAAGTGTTTTGTAAAGGTATAAATGAAGGTCTCATTTCTCAGGAATACACATGATTTAAAACTGGAGAAGGGAAAAGGTGGTGAAGAATTCTTTAAACAATTTAAAAGTTAGGTTAGCATTCTAAGCTAGACAGTGAATTTATGTGGCTAAGAGAGAAAAGATAAAATTCTGAAGGAAAGTTTTTTTATTTGAGATAAATATAATTTACTCCACCATGCACACTTGTTTATAGATAGCTAATTAATAAGTAATAAAAAACATTCCTACAGAGAGACCATCAAATATATGTTACCATTGCCTTTTACTGACAAATATGTCTTTGCAGCCAAAATATTGTCAAACTTATAAAACAAAGTAGTAAGTAGTGTGTAAAGATTTTTCATTTCCAATGTTGTAATCTGCTCATTCGCAATTTTTTCATACTGGGTCTCTAATAAATATAAAGGAATTACGCCTGCTATCAAAGGGAAAGTGTAATTTTCTGTCTATCAGCAATATCATCAATGAATATCATCATCAATGTTATTTGTATGCCATCTCATAATAAAAAAAACATTAAAAAGACAAAGGCATGATTATAGATTCAAAAGGCTTAAACTGACTTCCAAATTGCATTTCCCCCAACCCCTTTTCTCCAGGCAAAGTTATACATTAACCACATAAAGAAATCGCATATTTTTCTTTCTTCTTTGCAATCTTAAGCATAGATCTGCCTTTCTGTATTCATAAGATAGTCTCTTCTATATTTACATGGAACATTAGCTATGTATTAAATTTGACTATATAAAAAGCTCTGAATTTTAAATATATCCTTAATTAAAGCAAAATATGAAAACAAAACCATAGGCCAGTTTTATCTGTCAAAATTCCCATTAAAAGGGAAACATACTAATTTGAGAATTTGTAATAAAATCCAAAGTGAAAAAAGAAAAAGAAAAATTTCTCAGAATTTCAGTGGCTACACGAACTCCATAGTTTTATGTTGTAAGATTAGATTTATGAAGTGCAATTTTAGCTCCACTCCTGCCTTTGAGAGGAACCACAAACTACTAAGAAATATGAATGAGTAAGGCAAATGAATATGGAATATTTATCAACCATTTATGAGGAAGTTTTTCATTAACTATTATAATAATGTAACATAAATAAATTAGCTATGCGATCAGTTATATTTATTCAATTCTTAAGATATAATTAATGAGTACCCACAAAATTTGCTCGCTCCAATTTTATTTTTATATTTTAAAGCTAAACTTGTTCCAATTGTTTCCAAATAATATAATAGTTTCTTCATTTGCTCACAGCCTCATGAACATATTGAATCTGCCAAGAACTATCGATAACAAAAAAAATTACTTTGGAATATATGTTTTCTAGTTAGTTTTTAAATTCAAACATTTACATGGTTTTTTTTAAATGATATTTTAATTATGTGAGTGCTACATGATACTTACAAAAACATGCCAACTCATTAACAATCCTTTGTCAAATTGGCAGATATAATATGCATGAACACAATAAAAAGTTTTCACTTTAATTTTTTTCCCAAAAAAGTACAGCCTATTTTATTAGCTTAAGAGCTTTTAATGTATTTATTTATATTGCAATTTGTTTGAATGTACTGAATTATCCTACTAGGCATTAAGTAAAGTATAGTAGGGGGCAGTCCTAGTGCAGCCTTCAGCCTTCCCCTGGGACCCACAAGTACATGTTGTGTTCAGGACCAGGTATGTCACCCTGGAGGAATAAAACACAATCCCCTAGCAGATAAGGGGACTGCTGGTACTTTTTTCCCTCTATTGTCCTTACCGGATGTGAATATTCACTGGAGACAGTAGGACTCTAGTGAGCATGTTTTATGGCAACCAGCTCACACCACAGTGGTATATCTGTCTCCAGCAGGAAGGGAGCAGGGTTCCTCCACTGCTGCAGCACATGAACACAAGATGTGCATAGAACATCTTCCTGCATCTGCCATGGATTGAGACCCACTGGCTATGGGGAACCTACACCTAATGGATAAGCTGGCCTTGCTCCGTCTCGTCTCTGTGTGAGCAAAACTTCTATCCATCAGATCCTGTGTAAGTGTGCTTTTACTGGTGACCCGTTCACCTGTATTGGAGTGCGTTGACATTTCTTTAGCTGTCTCTCCTGACCGACTGTGGCAGTTTGATATTATTTATGAATTCCAAAAAGAAATATAGATTATGTTTGTAAGCTGGTCGGTTCCTCTGGTGTGATAACCCTTTGATCATATTAGATTCAGCTGAGGCATCTGATTAACTTATGTTAAGAATAAGGCTCTGATCCAACCATGTCATCAGAATGCTACTCGACTTTGAGTCCCAGCTCCCTTGGGGATAAAACAGACTCTCACATGGAAGTAAACACATGGGGAAGAATAGAGGAAAAAAGCTCATTAGACTCAGCAGAGGCCCTGGGGAAAGAGATGAGCCTGATAGTCTACAGCTGACCTTGTGAAGAGACCTGAGAAGCTGAGCCTGGAAAGAAGCAAGTCCCCAGGAGCGAGACTAGCCTTACACCACCCTACAGCTGAGATTGGAAGAAGTTGTGACCATGGAGCCTTAAGAAGAAGGAAAGCTGAACCCCCACAGGTATCGCCCGTCATCTTGCTCCAACACATGGCCAATGACTTTGGGTGAGAATGTCCCTCTTATGGTCCCTTGAGCTGGACTCTTTAGAGCCTTGTGACTATAAGCTTCTACCCCAAATAAACACCCTTTACAAAAGCCAAAAGAGGTCTGGTACTTTGCATCGGCACCCGTTTGGCTGACTAATACACCTACGTAAAGCTTTTCTTCCAGTCTGGGAAAATTATCTCTGTTTGTCCAATTTCTAGTATGCTGTTTCCCTTATACGGTACATAGCTTATTCTTTAATGTAAGTCCTCAAAGTAATTTTCTTGCCAGCCTTTTTTACTGTAGTAAAAAACACAAGATGTGTCTCAAAAAAAAAAAAAAAAAAAAAAGGATTTTTATATATCTTCCATAATTCAGACATTTCATACATGAATCTCAATTGGTGAATTTATCTACTTCAAATTCAAATCTATACTCTATTGCCTTGGTAAGTAATATGGTACTGAATCAAAGCCTTTCTGAAATTAACATCTAACACAGCTTTGGTTTCCCTGATAGAGGGCTTGTCTTTCAGTTGTAGAATAACCTGGTAGGTTTTATTCTACACAGAGCTGAACAGATTTTTATCTAATTTTTTATGATTCTCTTTAGACCTTAGCAGTAATTTATTTTTGTTGGAATCACCCTTTAAGTTCTTTTATACTGAAGAAAATACCTTTTAAAGTTTACAGACTTGAGGTACCACAAGATATCCTTCACTTTTTCACCTTGAAATAAACAAGTGTGTATAACTCATCTACAGAAAATGAGTTATCTGATCATAGTATCCACATCCTATTGACCTCCTTCTAAGCATAAAGATATTTCACAAGGCCAACTATGACAGTTCTAAAGGTTTCACAACATCTAAGTTTAAAATTAGATTTATATTTTACATAATCAATTTTCCAACAATGTGCTTGAGGCCTTTTGTTTTGCCTCTTAATTTTTTTCTGAAATCTGAAAATGGTCTCTAGGACAGTAGAGAGTAAGCTAAATAATGTTTATGCTTGGATATGGACACAGTTTTTCTACTATGACTTTATTGTGGGAGTTTGGGCTAATTTATCAGGAGTTGGGCTGGGTTTAAAATTTGTTGTTGCTGTGGTTATTCTAAGTACAGCAGAGGCTTCAAATTCCTCTTGTGATCTTGTTTTTATGGTGGATGCTATTTTACCAGAGTTTTTCTCAATATCTGCTCCCGGTTTGCTGTAGCTTACTGCTTGGCTTTGCATTTTCCCTTTGTACTGCTTCCTGGAAAGAATCTGTCTCTCCACTGTATTTGACTTTTACTTTACTCAATGTATGTTATCATGGTGGCAGGAGGAGAGGGTATATATTATCTGAGTTTTTTTATTAAACCTTAACATATGCAGACACTGTAAACCTACATCTCAGGGAAATGACCTTCACAAATGATCTTACACCTCGTCCAGATGGAATGCTGTACCTCACAGGTACTCCTGTGCCTCCCAGTGATAAAGTTGTTCTTTTGTTTATTTATTTTTTGCCCTATCTCCTTCCTGAGATGCTGTAGATTTTCACCAGTACCCACAAGCTACATTTTTGTTGCCCTTTCCCCTTCAAATTAAAACTTTTGTTCTACTAAGGAGTGAATTAGTGTTCTACTCCTGCATAAAAACTTATCACAAATTTAGTAGCTTAAATCAATAAATTATTAGCTTCCAGTTTTTGTGTTATCTTCTGTATTATCTCAGAGAAGTCTGGCATGGTGTCACTGGGTTGTCTGCTTGGGTGTCACAAGGCTCAAATCAAAGAATCAGCAAGACTGAGCTCTTTCTGGGGGCTCTGGGGAAAAATCTGCTTCCACACTCATTCTTGTTATCAGCAGAATTCAGTTGCTGTGGTTGTAGGACTGAGATCCCACTTTCCTTGCTGACTCTGAGCCAGTGTCTGCCCTAAGCTCTTAGAAGCCACCTGCCCTGCATTCCCTGCCATGTGATTCCATTCATCTTGAAAGCCAATATGTCAAATCCTGCTCATGCTTCCCATCTCTCTGATGTCCCCTTGAATCACTAGACAGAGAAAATGCTCCGCTTGCAGAAGGCTTATGTGATTAGGTCAAGCCCACCAAAATAATCTTATTTTATGGTCTATGGTACCACATAAGAGTCTGGTGATGGGAATAAAATCTATTATAGCCACAGTCCTGGAGAGTATTCAGGGAATGTATACCTGCGGAAAGGGAAATCTTAGGAGCTATCTTAGAAGTCTGCCTACCTCAGGGAGATATAGGTGGTAGATCTGGGATTTTTCTTCCACCTAGCACCACAGGGGAGGCTTTATCAGGATTCTGTGTGATCTTCTCTATGAGCTTCTGGTGATCTGTTAGCTCCTGGTGGGCTTACTTGAGAAAATACCTGTAAGAAAATATGAATCTCCCGAGTAACTTTGTACTTTTATACCGGTCCACGCTTGGCCTTTAGAAATTTGTTATTGTAGCTGAATCTTCTCACCAGCTTATAGGATATTCAGTAGTGTCTATCACAGGCAAAGAAATGCTCAAGTCCTTTCTCTCCCTGCAGATGTGTCTCTCTCCCCAAATTTTGGGATAGTTGTTTGCCCTGAGACTTCACTTCTCTGATGGATTTAAGGAAAGTTGTTAATTTATGGGGGTTTTTTCCTTGTTTTCTTGGTGTAATGGTGGAAATTATTCTCTTTCCAACATTCTATGTCTCTGAACTGAATTCAGTGTCACATGCTGACTTTGAAATTGTATACAAAAATTTTAAAATGCTTACATAGTCAAATGTATTACTCTATTCTTTATGGTCCATTTCTTGTATTACTTTGTTTCTCAGAAGGGCTTTCCCTTGGATAAATATTTAGGGGGTGGGGGACGGATGTGGCTCAAATGGTTGGGCGTCTGTGTCCCATATGGAGGGATGCGGGTTCAATCCCCGGGACCTCCCGGTAAAAAAATAAATAAATAAATAAATAAATAAAGGTAGGCCATTATCTTAAAAATATATATATATTTAGGGGTAGATTCTCTTGTTTAACTTTTATGCTTAAAGTTTACATAAATGCACATAACTAAATACTAACTTAAAATAATTTGATGAAGACTGTATTTTATTTTTTTAGATCTGTAGTTAAGTTGAACTTTCAAGACTTTTCCAGTCCATTGCTTCCTCTCCATTACAACCATCTCATGTAGGTAAGGTAAGATTTTGCAGTACTTATATAGGTCTCCCTACTATTCCCTAAATATATTGGCTTTATCTCCATTCCGGTACTAAAGCTTATGCATATTTCCTTCTGTGAATTACTTTGCATTTTCTTTTGCCCAGTCCATATCCATGCATCCTCTTGATACATAATTATCATCTCAAAAAAATTCTTTCCTAGGCTATGTATGTGTTATTTGTGTTTCTATATGCTTGCACTTTTCTTTTCCTTTCCATATCCCTACTCTTGTTTTTACTGTTATCTATAGAGCAGAGTTAAAAGCACTGATGGTATTTAGGAAGCTACTTTCTAGTGTTAGCATATTTATGATGTGATCCTGCATATGTACTTTGATAGTCTCAAAATTCAGTTGTCTCATCTACAATATAAACATGTTGAAGAAGGTAGTCTCTAAGTCTGTGGCCCATGTTCAAAATTTCATGTTGCCAAGCAGTTTTTAGGCTTCTAAAAAGCAGGTCCATTGTGTTCTGCTTTTTTGTTTCTTTATTTGCTTGCTTGCTTGCTAATTTTTTCCCACAGTGCATAAACAAGGAATGAAAATAGTTTTAATTGAATAAAAACTTATGGGGAACACAAACATCTCCCACAGTGTGGCCCACCAACCTCAATGAACTTACACATCCTGGAGCCTTGCCACCAACCATAGACCACAGTTCACACTGTAGACCACACTCTCTCCCACTCAGTTCTGAGTGGTGTGTGCTGATTTAAAATGGCCTACATCCATTGCCACAACAGTACTCAGGACAACCTCCAACTCCCAAAGAAGCCACTGTATTTCAACTGCTCGTCCCCTCCCTACCCCAAAAGTGTCAAGTGGCCACTGGCTCCACCTCATTGTTATAATTTCTTGCATTGCAAGAATCACCATATGTGAGCAAGAGAATACCATCAAGTCCACTCTAGTCCATAGTTCTTCCCCCAATCCAGAGGCGACTGGGATGGTGATGTCCACTCCAACTCCAAGTGAGAGAGGGCTTATATCCCATGGATATGGTGGGTGGGATGATCCTGACTGCAGATGCAGGCCGTCTCCATTCCCTGGGATGGCCATTTCCCATCGTTGTCTCCTCACCAGGTGGCTTGGATGAGTCCATTGAGCTGTAGGGTAGGAGTTGCAGCTCCACCTAGATTTCATGCACACCTGGCACATGGGAGGTGGGCAACATGGGAATCCCAGTGGGTTCCGTGTAATATTTTAGGTAATCTAAGCACCTCTTAAAATATATGTATATATATATATATATAAATAACATTTTTGTAAGCAAATACACATATATGCATATATTTATATATCATTTTGCAAATGTTTGTATGTATTGTGAGAATTTTGATTTTTACCCATAATAAAAAAAAAAAAAAAAAAAAAAAAGCTTACGTTGAAAAATGGATTGCATTGATTTTTACTAGGAGTGATTTAGTCTGGTAAAACCTTTGTTGAGTGCATTATTATACTGCATTTCCAAGTGTCCCAAAGAAGTTTGAACTCTGAAAACATTCAAGGAAGTTCAGGAACCCAAGTCAGTTATGTAGCTAGAAAGCAGGGTGCTGGAATGTGAGCCCAAGTTGCATTCTTTCCAATGCCAGTAAAGTTTCTGCTGCAAGATGCTAATGCAGTAACTCACTTTATGCTATTTCAATAAAATATCTTTAGTATCCTCAAGAACAGCTGAAAATCTGAGCATGAAAGATGGAAAAATTAAAGTTTCAGCCTATCATTCAACCTTACCTAGACACACCAGAAAGGAAAACCAATAAATAAGTAAGGAAGGGGAAGGTGGGAGAAGAAAAACAAAGCTATGAATCCTCATCAAATCAAGGTTTTATTCTACTTGTAAATTATTTTTTCTCTTTAAAAATATCAGCGGGTAAGGGGAAATTTTCAAAATGTGATTATAGTGAACATAACTTGATGCCAGAATCGAAACACAAAGAAAACCTCACACAACCGAATTATGGTCTAAAACTCTCATGTGTTCTACTCTGTCACCCGCCAGTTTATTTATTTGTTTTTTGTTTTTTCCATCTTAAATTCAAACATGCCCCAGGGTTTTGGTCAAATGTTATATGGATAAAAAAGTTCTTCGTGGCATGGGTAAAGTTGCATCATTTCTAGGTGATCTTCCAGTAAACATGCCTCAAGCTTGCAGGACAGTTGAAGATAGATGGGAATGTCAGCCCACAGTAAGTCATACATTAATCCATGCTCCCACTGCAATGACAGTTAACTTTGCTTGATGGGCAATGGGAAAGAACAGTGATGTAAGTGCATATGCTGCCCAACTTCTTCCATTTTTTACACTCTGTGCTAATACCTCTGGAAATGATGAGAGAAAGCTTACTAAAAATTCATTTCAGAATGAAACATGCTCTATTCCACAGGCAGTTAATGTTATTTCATTCAATGACATTTCCTTAGGCTTCAATTTTTTTTTTTTTTTTTTTTTTTTACTTCTACCAAATATTCAGGTGGATTCATTTTTCTTCTACATAGGCTGGAATTTTTCCCCATGAATCCAATGTATTTCAACCTATAAGTCACATAAGAACCTTAAAGGCAAATGGACTTATTTTGTTTTATTGCTTATTATACATTCTATTTCTGTGCTCTCCCTTTAATCGTACTTATATGAATTCTAATGTAAAGTCAAATGCCATGGTTTTAGTAGAATCATATACTACAGATCATTCTATAGCAGTGACATTGATTTCGTTTAATGTTTTTCCCTTTCATTCAAACTATTTTTCTATTTGTCCCATATTTTAAAATATAAATATTTATTATATAATTAAATATCAAAGAATGAGTATTGTCTATAGCAGATAACAATTTACAAATTTTGCAAATACTTTACTGTACTCATACTTCTGCATAAAAGTCACCTATGAATATTTATATATCAATCATAATAATAACTAAGGGCTTAAGCATGTCTTTCTATGTTGGAAAACTTGAAAAACTATCAGAAAATTTGTGTTAGTCAGCCAAAGAGGTGCTGATGCAAAATACCACAAATCTGTTGGCTTTTATAAAGGGTATTTATTTGGGGTAGAAGCTTACAGTTACCAGGCCATAAAGCATAAGTTACTTCCCTCACCAAAGTCATGTTGGAGCAAGATGGCTGCCAATGTCTACCAAGGGTTCAGGCTTCCTGGGTTCTTCTCTTCCAGGGGCTTGTTTCTCTCCAAGCTCAGCTGCTCTGCTTTCTCCACAAGGCCAGCTGTAGACCTTGAGGCAAATGGCTCATCTCTCTTACTGGGGCCTTTGCTGTGTCTAATCGAGGCTTCTCTCTGTTCCTATGTGTGCTTACTTCCCAGACTCCAGCATTAAAACTCCAAACTCCCTGCTCTGTGGTGAGGTTTCTCTGTGAGTCCCTGCCCACCAAGAAGGTGGGGACTCAATGTCCTACTGATGTGGCCCAATCAAATCCTTAATCATTATTTAATCAAGAAAAGTGAAACCTCTGAATCCAATATAATTTAATATGCCCAAAGAAAAAGACCAGCTCACAAACATAATCCAATATCTATTTTTGTAATTCATAAATAATGCCAAACTGCTACAAAAATTTTTAAATAAATACTGTCAAAGTAAAACTTTAATTAAACTAAGATGAGTATTAGAAGAAGCTCTATATACCATGCAAATTTAATTGATTGTTCTTTTTCCCCCTTTCCAGGCATTAGCTTCGTTCGCTATCTATAACATAGAAATATGCACTTACATTGTCCATCAAGCATCACCCTACATATAGGCTGGTTTCAGTCAGGTGAATCAATCACTGTGGCCAGAAGGATGGAATCATGTGAATGACTGGTCCTGGGTTATAAAAGTCCTGCTGGTTTTAGCAGGCCTGATCAATTTCTCTTAAGTAAACAGATCAGGCACAATTATTATAAAATGTAGGAGGAGTTGATATAAAAACCTAGAGATACTGAGTAGATAGAAACTTTACACTTATATTATCTAACTGTCCCTGAAATCCTTTTGGAATTCTGAATAAAATTGCATTGAATTTAAAAATAGATTTGGGAAGGGTTAGCATTTTCCAAGTGTTAATTTTCCTCATTTAGGAATGAAGAATTTTTCACATGCATTTAGGTCTTATTTTATGTCTTTATTTTATGTCCTTATTTTACGTTCTTATGTTATGTACATCCTATCTTTTTCATGTTAAATATTACTATATATTTTTGCCCATTTCCATTTATAACCACTTTTTGAAGTTATAAATGTATTATTTTGGGGATAATTATTCCGTCCCAAGACTCCTCATTAGTTTTAATATTTATTTATTTAAGTCTCTGTTTATACCTTACCTTTGGATATATTAAAATTTATAGAGGAATATAAAGAAGAAAATAGCATATTACCAGCACCCAGAAGCCATCATACTTATATTTATCTATTTACTATGAATGTCTATTATATAACTGTTTCTTTTTTCTTCTTCATCAAATGTCCCCTGTGGTCTAGCAATATTGATTAGTGTTCCAGTTTTCTTTCCTATTTGGTTTTCTACCTCGGTGCTTGGCTTAACTGGAAAAATAGAATTCAGATTTTCAATTGTATAAGAAGTGATTATATGGCCTTCTGCATTGTGGTATATTCATCACAGACAGAAATGCCCACAACTCTCTCTCTCCCTTCTTCCCTATTATTGTGAATTGAAATTTATTTCCATTTCACATTAACAAGCTAAATTTCTGTTTTTATGTTTATGTTTTATCTTTAAAAACACTGCTGTTTTTAGCAGTGTTTCTCAACCACAACATTACAACCATTTGGGATAGGACAATTCTTCATTGTTCAAAAGTGTCCCATGCATTGCATATACAAAATGCTAGTAGCAAACCTCTATCATCTTAACTCAAAAAAGGTTTTTCCAAATGCCATCTAGGGGAATGGGACTGCCCCTTTTGAGAATTTCCAATAAGAATTAATATTTATGAGATTTATCGGTATGATTTCATGATATTTTTGATTACTGTTCCTTTGCTGTTCTATCCTTCCTTACAGGATCAATTTTATTCTTCCTTGAATACAATGAATGTAGTTTTCAAGTGTATAGTTCGTCACTCAATATACTAGTCAGTTATGTACTCTATTGTGCCTGGTATGATAGTCAACCCATTTTAAATGTCTTTTATTTTTTAAATTATAATTTTTCTTACTAAAGTCTCTAAGTTAAATTTTCTTCATCTTGTTTTGAAATATGTTTGTCTTTGAATAATAACATTAGTTCTTATTTTTTGTTTGCTATACTAATATCAAAGTTAATTTTAAAATATCTCTTTCAAACACTTCTTAAGTGTTCATTATTATTTTTATTTATCTATCTTTGTAATAGCATTCTCTGTCTTGTCTCCAATGAGGTTGATTATCCTTCACAACCTCACAATCCCTCCCAGCCCCTACCCCCAATTATCTTAGAAATCCATAATAATCTCATAGTTGCCTCTGCCTAGAAATTGCTGGGCCCAGCTACAGAAAGGCTCTCTTGGTTACCCAATTTCAAAAACAATGTATATGTTGTGCCCATACCCCATGCATTTCTCCAGACACCTACAATGCACAGATTGTGCTTTTCAATGCCCCAGAGTAAATGGCCCAGAGGTAGCTATGACCCTGGGTGAGAGCGTGGAGTTCTAACTCCATTCATGGTGATGCTTCTCAAACTTGGATACTAACTTTTAACAGGCTGGTCCCAAGAGTTCAGCTTGGCTCCAACATGAGCCTCTCATAGTTAGACTGCTCATTGCTATGGGTTACCTTTTCCTTATAATTAACAAAATGTCTCCATTTACAGTCTGATAGTAGTACTTTTCAGTTGGTGTATATTTTACTAACAGCTTTATTGAAATATAATTCATATGCCATAAAATTTACCCTTTTAAAATGTATAATTCATTTGATTTTTAGTATTTTCACAGTCGTGCAACCATCACTGCTATCAAAATTTATAACATTTTCATCACCTTTAAAAGAAACACTGTAACCATTAACAGTGACTATATATCACCTTGCCTCTTCCCAGCCCCTAGTGACCACTAATCTTTCTCTTTCTACAGATACGCCTATCCTGAATATTAATATGATGGAATCATGTGCCATATGGCCTTTAGATACTGGCATCTTTCATTTAGCATAATGCTTTCAAAGTTTACCCATGATGTAGCATATGTCAGCACTTCATTCCTTCTTATTGCCAAGTAATATTCCATTTTACTGATATATCAAATTTTGTTTATCCATCCCAGTTTATAGACATTTGTGTTATTTCTGCTTTTTGGCTACTATGAATAGTGCTGCTATGAATATGTGTGTAAAAGTTTTTCTGTATACTTATGTTTAATACTTTTGAGTATATACCTAGGAGTGGAATTTTTGTGTCATTTGACAATTCCATGCCTTTTCTTTTGAGGTATTGCCAATTTTTTTTCTGAAATGGCTGCATCACGTTACAATCCCACCAGCAATATATGAGGATTCCAGTTTATCTACATCCTTGCCAATCATTATTGTTGTCTATCTTTAATATTTTAGCCTTTCTAGGGAATATGAAGTAAATTTCATTGTGATTTTGATTTACATTTACTTAATGACTAATGAGGTTGAGAATCTTTACAGGTGCTTATTGCTCATTTGTATAAATTCTTTGAAAAAATTCTCTTCAAATCCTTTGCTCATTTTAAAATTGGATTATTTTTCTGTTTATCATCGAGTTGTAAGAGTTCTTTATATACTATAGATACTCGTCCTTTATCAGATATGTGATTTGCAAATACTTCCTGCCATTCTGTGGGTTGTCTTTGCTTTTCCCTGATTGCGTCCTCTGATGCACAAAAGTTTTAGATTTGATGAAATCTAATTTGTTTCTTTTTTTTCTCTTTTGTTGCTTATGCTTTGCTGTCATATCTAAGAAACCATTGCCTAATTTAAAGTCACAAAAATTTACAACTAAGTTTTCATAATTTTAGTGCTTACATTTTGGTCTATGATCCATTTTGAGTTAATTTTTGTAAATGGTGTGAGATATTTCAAATTTATTCTCTGCATGTAACCAATCAGTAGTCCCATCACATTTGTTGAAAGGACTATTCTATTTACCACGGATTTTTATTCAATCTTTTTTTACTTTCCCAAAGAAAGAAAAAGATCTCATATTGCATAATCACAATTGACCTACATCAAGTTTGCTTATTATTTCCTCTGCCAGCTTAAAACTGCTGTTGAGCCCCTCTAGTGAATTTTCCATTTCGGTTTTTATAGTTTTCAACTAAAAAATTTTTATTTTGTTCTTTTATATAATATATATCTTTTTATTAATATTATATATTTGGTGAGATATTATTGTCATACTTCCATTTAATTCTTTAGAAAATGGTTTTCTTATTCATATGAAAATATTCATATGAATATGAACGATTTAAAGTCTTCATCTAGTAAGTCCAAGTTCTGGGTGATGATGACTTAAAGTCTTCATCTATTAAGTCCAAGGTCTGGGTTTTTTCAGGGGCAATTTCTCCTAGCTGCTTTATTTGCCCCTGTATATTGGCCATAATTGCCTTTTCCTTTGTGTCTCATAAGTTTTTTGTTGAAAATTGGATGTTTTAAATAATACATTGTGGCAACTTTTGAAAGCAGATCCCTCTGCACCCCAAATTTGGTTGTTTTTGTTTTGTTGCTATTTCGTTGTTTAGTGACATTTCCTGGATTAATGCTGTAAAGCCTGCATTCTTTGTCATTTATTGCTTCTGAAATCTCTCTTCAGGTAACTAAGTGGATTTCTAATAAGTGCACAGAGATTTCCTAAAATGACTTGAAGTCATTCTCGCAGCCTTTGCCAAGCAGTTACATGTACGTGTTGGGGCACACCTTCAACCTTCTAACAGTTTACAACTCCACCTTAGCCTTCATTCCCTGCTTGCCCCGAGATTCAGGATAAGCCGGAGGTAAGAGATTAAGGCCCTCTCACGTTTTTCCAAGGCATGCATATAGCTCCACACATACACATGGCTTTCTTGATTCACAGAAATATGTCATTGCATTTGTAAGCCTCCTATGAGCACCTCATTGCCCGGATTTTTCTTTTAAGTTTTTGGCCAACCTCTTATTTGCCCTAAACTGTCATTATGACCTTAGGAAGTTGTGTTAAAAATTTGCTGCTAAAAATATATGGCTGTTTGCTCTGAGTAAATTCTGTCAGGTGAACTAAAGACAAGCCTTGTAAATTTTGCTTTTATACAAAGCTGTCAGACAGGCCAAATAGTGACAATTCTCTGGAGATAGGGCTTGGTTAAACTCATTTTGTCCCCACCAGTGGCTCTTAGGCTTTGGTTTTCACTGATAGTTTGGTTCTGAGGCTGTGGCTTTCAAGGCTACAGCAGAGTTAGGAGAGTGGAATGGAAATAGGACACGTTAAAACATCATAAAACTTGCTGTTATTACTGAGATTCAGCTCTTTTTCTTGAAAAACTGCTCCTCAGATTATTGTGAGCCTTTAGTTAATTTTAATATCTTCTGATATTTCTATAGTTTTCTGGCAAAGGAGGAGGTTTCACCAAAAGTGACATCTATTACATCAACTTTTCAATCTAAACAAACAGATCAGATTAAAAAAAAGAAGTTTTGCTCTTTTATTAATATTTATACTAGTTATTTTTTCTTTTGAATCATTTTCATCTTAGTAATTTTATGGCTATGCATACAAAACATTATACATGTTATTGTTCTTTCAATCATAAACTTCTTTGTGTTAAAGTATTTTTAATTTCCATTCTACTCCACGAATTTTTTAGAAATGTATTCAATTCTTTTTTCCTCATCTATTGATGTATTAAAATTATTATAATGTGTCAATTTAATGCTTTGTATTAATAGATTTTCTAATGAGTTATCCTAGCACTCTTGAAGAATTCTATTGATAGTGGTATATGACTATTTGGCTTACAATTTCTTCACAAATTGCCCATCCATAATCATAAGAAAAAATGCCTAAAGTTTCATTTTGGTTCTGTCTTTATCAAATTTAGGTCTTGATGTTATGCCATCTTTATAAAATAAATGACCTGTTCCTTGGAGATTAGATTGAAGTAAATAGAAGTTAATTAAGATAGATGATTAGTAAAAAGTTAATGGGACATGTTGATAAAAATAACTTTTAAAGGAGAGTAGAATGACTCCCTTAAAATTGCAAATCTTTATCAAATATTTTCAAGTTCGTTCAAGGTTAATATTTTAGTTTTTCTGGCTTATTTTTCTACTTTTCTCTTGGGATTCATTAATTCATCTTTTAACTATTCTTTCCTCTCTCTGACACTCTTGATCTTTTTTTCTTGTTCTTTTGTTACTTCTTTAATTTCAACAGTTAGTTCATTTATTTCCAATTTTTTTTTTGAGTATGCAGTCATTTAAGCCTATTAATTCTATGAATTTCCCTAATCTATATTTGATGTGGTACATTTCATTAATGAGTAGAAAATTTACAATTTTAATGCTACTTTCCCCTCTGATTTAGAGGTTATGTTAAACAATATTTATTAATTATAAGTTATTTAATTTTGGTTTTGACATAACTGCAGAATGAAACATTTAAAGTCTCTATTGTTATCAGGCAAGGTTTTTCCCTTATTACACATGTATATGTTTTGGTTATAGGATTTAGATACTTATATTTGTGCAAGTGCGTATGTGTGTGTCTGTGTGTAGGCATGCATCATATCGATTAGATTATTCAAATCATTCTATGGAATATTGGGGATAGAGACTAGGAAATAAAGGCTTAAAATATAGTTTCTATTTGAGATGTTGGGGAAGTTTGATGGATAGCGGTGATGGTAGCACAGCATTGTGAAAATAGTTAACAGCTGAATTAGATAACTGAATGTGGTTAAAAGGAGAAATTTTAGGTTTTGTGTATCTTACTAGAATAATTAATATTTTTAAAAATCCAAGGGAAAAAAATCCACAGAACTGTAAAACACACTGAGACCTAAGTTAAACCATGCACTGTAAGTAATAGTACAATTATAAAAATGTGCTTTCAACAATTATAATAAATGTACCACTCTAATGCAAGATGTTAATAATAGGATTGTATATAGGAATCCTGTATTTTATACATGATTGATCTTTAACCCACAATTTCTCTAATAAAAGAGAAAAAAAAAAAACCATCACACAACAAATCACACTAACAATGTAGTTAAAAAAAAAAAGAAAGTTGTACAAAGATGCATAGAGTGTGATATCATTCATGTACATTTTTAAACATGTGAATATTTTAGATATTGCAAAAGTGGACAGACATATAGAATATTTCATGATAGTTGTTTCCTTTGGGTAGAAGAAAAGGGAATGATAGACTTCTGTAGTATTTGTAAAGTCTCATGAACTCAGCAGGGCCGAGGGTCCCTAGGAGTTTATTATACCAGCCTCTATACTTTTATATGCACAAAAGATCTCTTCAGTTTCTAATGTGCTTTCCAAATAAGACCAAATTATAAAAAATTGTGCCTAAAAACAAGGCCTAGGAGAGTGACACTAAACATTTATGAATTAATATGTAAGAAAATTATAACTAAATGTGATATAAAATCCTACTCTGAATCCGTGGTAATTAGAAAGAATGATCATTATTACATAAATATATATCTTTGTATCCTCTTATAAAAGTAACTATGCCAATTATTTGAATGTCTTAAAAATGATGCTATCAGATTCATGTATTCATTCTATCTTCTTGGTTGTCGGTCATTCAAAATGTCATTCTTTGTGAAAGAAAAATGAAAGATCATCAAATATTCTACCCATTAGCTGAAATTGCTTCTAATGCATGCATAAGTAAGTGTGAAGATTATTGTTGTTTTCCATATTTATCTCTGTAACAATTCTCTAGAAATGGAGAAATTGACATATATTACCTCATATATATGTATATATGTATAAGAAATGCCTGCTTCCTATACTTTCTTTTTAGTCACAAGTGCTCCATGTTTCAGTAGATTAAGAAAGTTGTATTTATTTTTCTATATTTCTCCTATTATTAAAATAAATAAATAACACTAAAAAATAAACACTATAAAATCATTGTTACATTTCCCTTAGCCCCTCCTTAATGTAAGGAGTACAATCAGGATTAGATCATGTTTCTGCTACAGTACCTATGCTTTTTCCCACTTAGTCACTGTGGGGATATAGAAAAGAAAGTGCTTCTTTGGAACTCCTACATTCAGTCCCTGCTCCTCCAGTACTCTCTCTACAAATTACTACAGCTTATCAGAATTTGTGAATATTTCCAAAAATAGCATAGATCATTTTAAAATGAGAATTATCTAGGCCAAACAAAAAGGCTAAGAATAACAGTACAATAGATGCTAACAGCCTGATTTAGTTTCTTAGCTGTTAAAACAAATACCATCCAATTGGTCAGTTTAACAACAGGAATTTATTGCCTCATGGTTCCAGTGGCTAGAAGACTTGTTTCCTTCAGGGGTGGGTATCTTCTGGCTGGCTGGCACTCTTTGGGTTTCCTTGGCTTTTCTTTCATATGGCAATGTACATGGCAGCATCTTCTCCTTTCTCTTCTATGTTCAGTTGACTTCCAGCTTCTAGCGGCTCCTGTGACTTCTTTCTCTATGGCCTTCACTATGAGTTCTCCAGTAAGAGGATTAAGAACCATCCTGATTCCGTTGGGCCACACCTTAACCAAAGTATTCTCATCAAAAGGTCCTGTCCATAGTCAGTTCACACCCACAGGAATGGATTAGAATTAAGAACGTGCTATTCTGGGGTACATAACTCCAAGCCACCACAGAGCCCCTATATACTGAATCTAAGTGCTGGCTTATCCATGTAAGCAGGCACCACCAGCATTAGGAACCACCTTCCACAGCCTAAAAATGGTAGTGTAGAAGGGGCTTATTGAACAGTTGGAAAAGTTGATTATTCTGGAGAAAGTTGTCAGATGCTGTGATGTCTTCTTTTCATCACAAGAGAAGTAAGAGGGAGGGTCCTTGGCTTTCCCCTTCTAGTATCTGTTATGTGTTCTCTGGAGTTTGAGGAAACAGAATTTGCTATCTGACATATACTGAGCCCAAACAGGCAGCAGAGAGCAAGGTGAGTTAGTTAATTGCTCTAGTACTGACTACATTTCTACAAAGATAGAAGGTATACTGCAGAAGCAAAGTTACACCACTTCCACTAAGTCTGATTCAGGTCGTTTGCAAAGGACCTAACCTAAAGCTCTTTTAAAAGATCCCGCCCTAGAGCACTCTCTAAATACACTATAAGATTTTAACAGAAGAAATTTGCATGTGGAACGCTGGATATCCAGTAATTGAGGGAATGAGTTATAAGTGGCTAGCCAGAATAAATATTGTTGAGGAAAGGAAATTGAAATTGGAGATTCCCAGGGTGGAAATCTCAAAAAGGTCCACAAAAGGGCCCCACAAGAGAGTCAGCTTAACTTACCTGATGAATCCAAGTTCACCTGCAGTGTGTCATTAGATGATATACTTTGGAAAATTTTGACTAATTCCATTTGTACCTGGGCTCAGCCTTGAAGAAAGCAAAAATAATGGTTATCAGCTATGGGAGGATATGAAGGATTAAGTAGAGATGAAACCCACCATAATCCCCAATCACTTCCACCATCAACCTACCATCTCCTCTTACAGATTTCCAGGCTTGAAGCAGTATTGTAATAGGCATGAAGACACAGTCTGAATTGAATTACAGTTTGGAATTTTGGTCATTGCATTTGACTAAGGATTAGCATTTCTGAAATGGGAGTATTAGGATAACTAAAGGGTGTTTACATTGAAAGCAAGCCAGACACAAAAGGACTAATACTGTATGACTGCACTATTAGGAACTAAATATATAGTGTAAACTCATGGAGTAAATAATTAGAATACAGGTCACCAAAAAATAAAAGGAGGGTAGAGAATGGAAAGCTGAGGGTTAATTCTATGCAGAGGTGATCAACAGGTTGTTTGTAAATCTTTGGAAATGAATAGAAATGGTGAAAGCATATCATGGTGTTTGTAATTAGCAGTGCTATTACATGGGTATGACAGTGGTTGAAAAGGGAAGTCTAAGGTCATGTATATTACTAGAAGGAAAGCACAAAACTAACATGGGAATGTATAAGATAGTAAAACGTCAAGTAAAACACAAATATGGGTGATATTACATGTATAAGACTGTTTTTACAAAATATAAATACAAATATACTTAGGAGAAGGAAAAAGAATAGCAACTATGTTGTACAACAGGGAAAGCATAGAGAGTTGGAGAAGTGATGAGTTTTGTTTGTTTCTATATTTGGTTTTGTTTATTATTATTATTATTATTATTATTATTATTATTATTATTGCAATAATGAAGGTGCTATAAGAATGACTAAAGTGATGAATGCACAAATACGTGATTACACAAATACCATTGATTGTACAGTTGGAGGGATTTATGCTGTATTAATATGTATCAAAAATGATTTGTTAAAAAGAAAGCAAAGTAAGAATGCAAAAAGTCTTGTAAAAAAAAGGTATTCACACTGAATATACACTAAAAACCATTAAAATGTACATTTTAAATGGTTAAAATGCTGAATTTTATGTTATGTGAATTTTATTTTAAAAAAAAACTAAATTTACTTAATTAAGAATAGTCCAAGATTTTAGAATCAGTCCAAAATGTCATTCAGGGAAAATAAGCTTGCAGATGCGATTTAACCAACAATATGAGAATGAATAAAGTTTTAAGATTCTACCTGTCAATTACAGCTTGTTGGCTATTATATATTTTTAATGTAAATATCCTTAAAATCATCATATTCTCACTCAAAAAGGGACAAATAATACTCCTTGGCTATACCTTCTTTTGGGGAGATCATCTTCAATATGAAAGTACTTTAGGACATCATTTAGCACATCAGGACCTATTGTCAGTTAAGCTACAACTGAAAATCAGTGCTTTCCTTTATCATAGCTTGAAAGAGAAACATTTTTTTCCTTTCCATTTTACATAGGCAAGATGAGAGAAGGCTTTACTTATTAACAAATTCATTAATCACAGAAAGCAGATCCTCTGCATTTCAATGGTTCAGTTTCATTACATAAACTTTAAGGCACCCATTCATTAATCAATTTTATTCAAAAAATATTTATCTGTGCACTATGTTAAATTTTAGTATATACAGATGATTAGTGCCTTCAGGGGTTCAATCTAGTGACCAAAAATGCAAATGCATTATGTAAAGGATATTCAGAAGATGCTAGGGAAACACCCAATGAGATATGTAATTGATCTTGCCAGGTCGGGGTCTCCCTGGATGAAAATGGAGGAAGTAATTCATAACTTGGCTCCAAAGAGATTAGTAGAAGTTAGGCCAGTGGAAGAGATTATTCTGGAGAATAGGATTTTGACATTTATAGGAGTTCATTCTGCCTACCATAATTAAGTGCCAGAATTTAGGACCTTGGAAGAAGGAGCTTCAAAGTGCTAAAATTCAGACATCTGAGGAAAGGGCACTACATGGGTGGTGGTGGTGCTTATAAAGGAATGGAAGGAGCTTGTTCTGGAAATGGCAAAAGAAGCTGGAGGCTAGAACCAGCTGCTTGGGATGAAGTGCTAGTGCTGGGACAATACTGAGCAGAACAGCAGGAAACAGGAAGGCATTTCTTTCCCCCTGTCCCCTCCTTCTGTCTTCTAATCTCCTATTGTTATCCTTGATTGGCAAACCAGGAAGCCAGTATGCAATTAAGTTTTTAGGTCCCATCCCCAACATCACAGAGTGAATATAAAAGAATGGATTTCCATCCTGAAAGACAGGACACATAACTCTGCCATTAGAGTCCCAAAAATATAGTCTCAGGGAGAAAAGGAGAGGATGTTTACAGCAGAGAGGAAGAGATAGTGAAAACTCTGTCCTTTATACTCCAAAGGATTGTGGGAACAAAGAAGATAAAGAGGTATCTTTCTGAATCAGAATTTGGTAGGAAGAACTATAAGGTGATGGGCAAGGGAATTCAGGGAGAGTAATAGCCCACTTCTCCAAAGATGCCATACTAGGGGTAGATTAAATACCTCTAGAATCCTAGGCATCATCACTCCCATAGGAAAGGATAGTGTTTAGGGATGTAGATGTATCTATTTATCTCTATGAAGGACTGTGGAATTGCTAAGACAAGAGGACTAGTAAAGGTCTAAGATTGAACAAAGAACCCCTGTGGACCGTATGATCAAGCACAAATGTTTCAGGCCATGAAATCCAGGTATGGTACCAACATATTGCCCCAAATAAAAAATATTTTGAACCATACCTCACTAATCAAGAGTCCAAAGGTCGGACCACACCTGCCACTCCACAGAAGACAATAGCAAAGATCTAAGTACCCTGTATGTGTTTAATATCATTTATCTCCCATCACCAACAGCTCTGTAAGCCTAAATACAAGGTGCCATTCAGAATAAAATCTGAAGCAAAACAAAACCATATTTTCTAGAGGAAATTAAGACATTGAAGAAAGACATTTTAAAGCAAAAGACACTTAGATACTTTAAGTTTTCAGGTTTAAATTTTATCAACCCCATAACCCCCACTCCCACCTAAAATACACACTTAAAATAATTGAATGGCATACCAGAGGAGGATCAAACGCTAAAGATTACAAAGAAGCTATGTTTACATTATACATCTTAATGGAAAATGTGTGATTTTATGATAATTTTTGGGTTTTGTGAGGGCAATTTTCATAGTGTTTAAGAGAAAAGACTCTGGAGCTAGAATGCCTTCAATCTACCCCCAATCTACTAATTATTGGTCTTGGGAAAATTAGTGAACAATTTATGCTCAGGTTTCTTCATCTAATAAAATGTGGATGAAAAACGGAGCTACCTACATGATCATTGTGAAGTGTATGTATATCTAACATATATAATATCTCTATATAAAATTCATACCCATATGCAAACACACATGTATAAGTATACATGTAAACACTTATACATGTGTAACATAATAACATATAATCATGTTTTATTTATAAGTATGACTATAGTTATCTGAAACTGTTTCACCTTCTTTCTTGAAATATGTTTGATTTAGCTATAAAATTCTAGGTTGATACTTATTTTCTTTCAAAATAATAAAGGTTTCACTTCACTCTCCGTGTTTGCTGTTTGTTGTTGTTGTTGTTTAGTTACCAGGACTAGGAATTGAACCCGGGACTAGTATGTGGGAGGCTGGCACTCAACCACTGAGCCACATCAGCTTCCCTGAGTTGGCTCTGTTTGTTTGTTGGGTTTTTTTGCTCATTGTTTTTGCTTGTTTGTTTGCTTCATTGTTTTTGCTCATTGTTTGCTCATTGTTTGTTTTCTTTAGAAGGCACTGGGAACTGAACCTGGGACCTCCCATGGGGGAGGCAGGCACTCAACTGCTTGAGCCACATCTGCTTCCATTCTACGTTTTTGATATGTCAACTTTCAGTGGAATTGCTGTGCATTTGAAAGTAACTTTTATATATTTTTTTTTTCTTTGACTGGTTTTCCACAGTATTCCTAAAAGTGTATCTAGATGCATTTTTTCCTTTATACTGCTTGGGATTCAATGAATTTCTTAAATCTGTGTATTTCTTATTTTAATTCATAAGGAAAATTTTCAGCCCTTTGCAATTTAAATATTACTTCTCCTATTTTCCTCCTTCTCTACTTTTAGAACTCAAATTAAATGTTTGCTGGATATTCTCATTCTATTGCACATGTATTTCAATCACTCTTTCATATGTTCTCTTTCTGTCTGATACATTCTGGATAATGTCTTTTAATCAGGCTTCTAGTTCACTAATTCTCTCTTTTAAAAGCTGCATTTATTCTGCTTTCAAAACCAACGATTGAGGTTTGTTGCTGTTTTATATATTTTTTTTATTTAGATTGTTATATTATTAATTATCAGATGTGTTAAATGGTTCTTTTTCAATCCTGCCATATTATTTATTGTTTTTTTGTTTTTCTTCTTTAATAATTTCTTTTAATTTGTTAAATAGTTAGGTATTTAATTACTGTAATTATTTTGTTTATCTGTGAATAAGTAATAATCCTTCAACATTTATTTGCATTAAATATTGAAACCTATAAACTTATAATACAATCTATATGTGACTAAATTTCTCAAGAGAATATTTAAATTTGCTTTTCCTGAATACCTGAATCCTTCTAGTCAAGAATTACTTTAAGTAAATTGATTACTACAGTTATTTTGAGATTTCCAGGTATTGTGATTTGGGGAGCTAAATCAAAGGACTGGTTTATAGTTTTACTCTAAGCTTGTTGTTACATCTTTCTTCTGCTTTATTCAGTCTCAAGTCAATTGAGGCTGTTTCATTTTTTCACTCTCATCTTAGTGAGGTAGCTTTATGTAATCCCAAATTAATGTTGCAGGGTTCTGTCTTAAGAGTCTTCAAAAAACTGTGTATTGCGACAGGCTGCAGACTTTCACCTCTGTCTCCTATAACTCAAAATATTCAATAACTAAGGATCAAGTTCTTCAAGGTGTGACTAAATTTGTCAAGACAAAAACAGCTGTAGTGCTCTGCCTGTCCCTCTGGTTTCCTGTGTTGCTTAAATTTTGCCAGATAATTTTTATCAATGTTCCTTCCTCTTCAATGCTTTTAAGAAGATTTGTCTTATATTTTACTAGCCTCTTTAGATGTGTTCTGAAGAACAGTTGCACTGAATGTCCCAGTCCAATATATTGATGGAAACAAGCTAGCTTTTCCAGAATTTTTCTGCTATACTTTTCTGGATTTTAAATAAGCTCCCATTATCTTTTTCTTGTACCATGAATATTCTTCTATTTTATCAGGTATCTTCTTGGGTTTCATTTCTTTTCACTGAACTATGAGCTCTTTGTAGGCAGAGGCCATGTCTTCTTTACCTCATATCTCCTGTGTTAGAAGAACCACCCATAGCATTTAGGAGAAACTCAAACTTGTTTATGGGAAATATGTCCATCTGCATTTGTGTTAACACCTTCAAAAGTGTATTACATCAATGTTACTATCATGCTTAAAAATATGTTTTTTTTATTTTCACTTTTATGATAATATTAAAAGCCTGTGGCACATTCTTCTAAACATAAAAATGCTATATATTCATTCTCTGAAAGTAAATTTGTGTTATTGGAAATGTTTAAAAATAATTTGGAACCTAATTTGGTGAAGAGTGATCAATTCCTAAATAAAGCTATAACTCAAAAAAGCTAATGAATATTAAACCCTTATTCGATATGTGATTGCTGAATATTTTCTCCCATTGAGTCGGCTGCATTTTCACCCGTTTGACAAAGTCATTTGAGGTACAAAAGTGTTTAATTTTGAGGAGGGCCCATTTATTTATTTTCCTTTTGTTGCTCGTGCTTTGAGTGTCAGATTTAAGAAACCACCGCCTAAAACCACATGATCTTGAAGATATTTTCTACATTTTCTTCTAGGAGTTTTATAGTTGTCATTTTATGTTTATGTCCTTGATCGATTTTGAATTAATTTTTGTATAAGGAGTGTCCTCTTTCTTTCTTTTGGATATGGATATCCAGTTCTCCCAGCACCATTTGTTGAATAGACTGTTCTGGCCCAGCTGAGAGGGATTGGCAGCCTTGTCAAAAATCACTTGACTGTAGATGTGAGAGTCTATTTCTGAGTTCTCGATTTGGTTCCATTGGTAAATGTGTCTGTCTTTATGCCAGTACCATGCTGTTTTTACCACTGTAGCTAAGTAATGTGCTTTAAAGTCAGGAATGAGAGTCCTCCAACTTCATTTTTCATTTTTAAGACATTTTTGGTTATTCGGGGCCCCTTAACTTCCAAATAAATTTGATAATTGAATTTCCATTTCTGCAAAAAAAGGCTGTTGGAACTTTTATTGGGATTGCATTGAATCTGTAAATCAGTTTGGGTAGAGTTGATATCTTAACGATATTTAGTCTTCCAATCCATGAACACAGAATGTCCTTCCATTTATTTAAGTCTTCTTTGGTTTCTTTTAGCAATGTTTTGTAGTTTTCTGAATACATGTCCTTTATGTCCTCGGTTAAGGTTATTCCTAAATATTTGATACCTTTAGTCACAATATAAATGGAATTTTTTTTTTATTTCCTCCTCAGATTGCACATCAGTAGTGTATAGAAATGCTATTGATTTTTGCTTATATATCTTGTATCCTGACACTTTGCTGAACTTGGCTATTATTTCTAGTAACTTTTTTTGTGGATTTTTCAGGAGTTTCTAAATATAGGACCATATCATCAGTGAATAGTGAAAGTTTTGTTTCTTTCTTTTCTATTTGAGTGCCTTTTATTTCTTTATCCAGCCTAATTGCTCTAGGTAGAACTTCTAGAACAATACTGAATAACAATGGTGACAGTGGACATACTTGTCTTGTTCGTGATCTCAGTGGGAAAGCTTTCAGTCTTTCACCGTTAAGTACAATGCTAACTGTAGGTTTTTCATATATATGCACTTTACCATCTTGAGAAAGCTTCCTTCTTCTTCTTTTGGAGTGTTTTTATCAAGAAAGAGTGTTGTATTTTTGTCAAATGACATTTCTAAATCAATCGAGAGGATCATGTGATTTTTCTTCTTCAGTTTATCAATGTGGTTTATCACACTAATTGATTTTAAATAGGTAAATGGGACCTCCTCAAAATTAAACACTTTTGCACTCAAAGGACTTCGTCAAAAGGGTGAAAAGGAAGCTAACTCAATGGGAGAAAATATTTGGCAATCACATATCCAATAAGGATTTAATATCCATGATATAGTAAGAGATCATACAATAAAAAATAAAAAGACAAACTACCTTATTAAAAAATGGGCAAAAGACTTGAAAAGACAATTGTCCAAAGAAGAAATATAAATGGTGAAGCAGCACATGAAATAATGTTCAGCATCACTAGTGATTAGGGAAATGCAAATCAAACTACAATGAGATATTGTTTCCCACCTATTAGACTGGTCATTATTAAAAAATTGGAAAACTGTAAATGTTGGAGAGGATGTGAAGAGATAGGAATGCTTATTCACTGTTGTTGGGAATGTAGAATGGTACAGCCACTGTGAAGGACTTTTTGGCAGTTCCTAAGGAGGTTGAAGATAGACTTGCCACTTAACCCAGCAATACCATTAATCTGTATATACCCAGAAGAACTGAAAGCTGTGACATGAACTGACACAAGCACACCAATGTTCATGGCGACGTTATTCATGATCGCCAAAAGTTCGACACAACCCAGGTGTCCATCAACTGATGAACTGATAAATTGTGGTGCATACACACGATGGAATATTATGCAGCAGTAAAAAGAAATGAAGTTGTGAAGCATATGACAACATGGATGAACCTGGAGGATATTATGTTGAGTGACACAAGCCAGGAACAAAAGGACAAATACTGTATGAAGGTGCTAATATGAACTAAATATATTGTGTAAACTCATGGAGTTAATAATTGGAATATAGGTTACCAGAAAATAGAATGAAGGTAGAAGATGGACAGCTAATGGTTAATCTGTGAAGAATTGGTCAAAAGGTTGTTTGTAAATCTTTGGAAATGAATAGAAATGGTGAAAGCACATCATAGTGTTTGTAACTAGTAGAGCTGTTATATGGGGATGGCAGTGGTTGAAAGGGGAAGTCTAAGGTCATGTATATTACTAGAAGGAAAGCACAAAATTAACATGGGACTGTATGAGATAGTAAAACATCAAGTAAAACACAAATATGGGTGATAGTACATGTGTAAGACTGTTTTTAAAAAATATAAATACATATATACTAGAGCAGGGGTTCTTAACAAGGGGTCCGTGAGCTTGAATTGAAATTCAAAAGAGTATTATTCTGTGGGAACATGTTGGTGTGGGTGTGATATAGTTATTAAATTATACACAGTAGAGTGTCACCTGACTGGCAAAGGTGTCCATGGAACAAAAAAGGTTAAGAACCCCTGTACTAGGGAGAAAGAAACACAATAGCAGCTATGTAGAGCAGGGGAAGCATAGAGAGATTGAGAGGTGATGAGTTTTGTTTGTTGGTTTTTCATTTATTATTATTATTATTATTGGAATAATGAAAATGCTCTAAAAATAATTGAAGTGATGAATGCACAACTATGTGATTATACCAAATACCATTGATTGTATACTTTGGATGAATTTATGCTTTATTAATATGTATCAATAAAATTAGTTTGTTAAAAAAAAGATGATGAGTTCGAATTGATAAGATATAAATTTTTAAAAGTATGATTCCTACATTGACTTTAAAAGAAATTTTAAATCCCATAATCTCATGATAATATACATTTAGAGAAATAAATTTGTGTAGAGTTAAAGTCTTTTTACCATGAAATTTTATTTTTGCAGATTGATGCATTCTAGTAATAATTTCTATATTTTCATTTCACTGTACATTGTGTCTAAATAAACAAGTGTTCAGAGACATTGCTTCATAATCATTGGGAATTTTGAAATGGTTGCATGTGCTACTGGATCAGTACTGAATGCATATGTCCAATACATTAGCACCTTAACATATTCTGCCTTCCATATTGCTTACATGACAGGCCTGAAGCTGTCATTCTGATATATTTTTTTATATTGTAGCCCATATGACTATGTGATATAGCAATACTGCCAGCCGCTGGTCTCAATTGACAGCTTATATATTTCAATACCTATATTCAATTTTAATATATTAATATTTAGATTAATAAAAATTATTCAAGCATTGAGTATTTAATTTGAAGAGATTTCTTTAAGTTTGTGTTGGAGAGTATGTGGTATATGGATGTGATGCATTGATGTGTGTAGAAGTGAAAATGTAAATTGTTTGGAAGAAGGGCTGCTTACTAACTGTATTATTAATTTCAATATGCATTTCATGTAATTGAGATGTCTTGATTGTACCATAGACATTTAGGACCACTATGATAACAGACATAACATTTAGCTTTATATATGGTTAAATTCAGGCAGGGCATACAATGACGGCTATCATGCACCATTCAGCCATCTACGGAGAAAAACATTATTTTTTATTAAATGAATACATTAGTGAATAAACATTTATTTTTATCAATATATATTTTCTAATTTTATTTACTTATATTGAGGCAGAAATGTGTAGAGCTAAATTTAAGAGAAAATAAAGCATGGCTGCTGCATGTGCAGAGAAAAATCATTGTTTTATTGCATTAAATACCATATTCCTTCAAAGTCTATGATGTCATGTAAAAAATTAAAACATGCTGTTAAATAGCTCAGTGACCTTCATATTCTTTATCGTGTTGTGAGTTGGGGAGACGTTGCTTCTCATTTTTCTTTAGAACTGTTTGTTGATGTTTTTCTGTTCTCATGATCATTTCTCTCTCCCCCACCACCACCACTTCCCTCTCTTTCGCCTCTGCATCTTTCTTCCTACCCACTCTGTATTTAAAAAGGCATTCATTAGTGTTTATTTGTCTTTACAAACAATATGATTGATATAAGCTGGCGGAGGAGCCAGGAATCACGAGTGAATTGCTGCTGCCTCCCGTTACATCTGGTCTGCTCTGATCGCTAATTGCTTGTTACAGCCACTGAGCCATGGTGCCAGCAGGGCTGCCACCTCCTGTTTGGTCAAGTTGTCATCTCCTATTAATCTGAACCCTGTTGTTTTTTCCATTACTTCTCTTTTCTCACTCTAGACAGAATAAATCTATTATCTTTATGTGATATGAGAGTATCAAAATTTTAATTTTGAAAAAAAAGTTATTGAAAAGTCCTCATGAAAAGTAAATCTCTCACCAGAGCTGCAGAATATTTTCTCTACCATGCTGACTTTAAGGACTTGTGTCTTTATCTTATCCACTTCCATTCAGCTATTTTCACAGCACCAGAGATCATTTGATGACATTTTGCAAACTTCAGGCAAGAACAAAAAAGAAACATATGGAAATGCAGGGAAATTTCTGAAGGAAGTTTTATAATAGCTTGGGAATCTTTGCTACTTACTGGTTTCTGCAAAATAGTGTGGAGGACATCTAGTTTAAACAGATGCTGCTGTTTCTAAAATAAGAATAGAAGGAAAATAGATGAATTTGTTCTCCCAGACCTGCCAATTGGATAAATAAATGCCTTTCTTCTTCATATGAGGTCAAGTGAGGGGCAGAGAAGGAAAATTTGGCCAGATTTTTCAAGGTTTTAATTCACTTAACCCACTGAAACCAACCGTTAATACTATTCTTAACCAGCTGTGTGTGCTCAGGAAAGGGCACTGGTGATCTAACAGCAAGAGACAGCTTATCTACCAACTGCCCTGGCATGTCTTCTATTTTTTTTTTTGACCACTGTAGCTTTTTTTTTTTTTTTCCATATATATTTTAAAAGATGCTTAGATTACATAAATTGTAGTCTTAATAGTGTTGTTGTTATCTGGGGTACTTTAGGCCAATGAGATGTGAGGAATTCCCAAAGAGGAATTTGATTATCCAGAAAGAAGGACCACCTCAATGGAAATGGCATCATTACCACAAAAATATATTTCATTCTTGCAGATTAATATGTCTGAGATTTTGAGCTGGAACATAATAATTAGAATTTTGTTATACTTTATTTCCATTATTTTAGAATTATTATTTCCCTTTTAAAACGTTTGTTGCCATACTATATGTTTCTTTTCATGGATTATATTAAATATAACCTAACCCTACACTCTCTTTTAAACTTTACCATTTCTTCAAATTTCCATTTTATTTTACAATTTTCCAATAAAGATCTTTTCAAAAGCTTAAAAAAAAGAGACAGCTTATCCAATCCAAACGTCTTCTCATCTGAGTATGTTATGGAACCAGTAGTGCCTCATTACCTTTTGCCCATGATGCCCTGAAATTGGTCAGAGCAGTACATTAACTAACTCCAGTGCTATAATTTACTCAACAGCTGAAGATTTACTCTTTATTTTGATTTCTTTTTGAAATTATTCCCAGTCTGATCAATATATTTCACATGCCTAGGCAAAATCAATAGCTTGTGAGCATAAAAAATCAAGTGATATCAACATGGAGATGTGCCCAATTTCTTTTAAAGTTCTACTTGTAGCAAATTCTAAAGGAGAAACTATATAGCCCCCCCAAATTAATTCATCTTGCCCTTAAAGTTAAACTCCAAGGAAAATGTAAAATTGCAACTGTAAATTCCAAAGAAATTAAAAGTCAAGTATCATCAGTTCTAAATTTCTTATCTTGCTCAGTCTCAGTCAGAAATATGTAGTGACATAGCCTCCACTTCCTCCTGGATGATGGCATTTTACTCCTGTGATACAGCATCCACCAACCATTGCCTCATAGCCTTGTGATACCTGCTTCCCCCAAACTCACATTCATGTAACTGAAGAACATGCTTTATTAGATGAAAAACTGAAGCTGCTCAGTTTTTTTCGAAAGCTGTTACACTAGGGGCCTATTTAGGACCAATAAAACTAGACTGAATTCTATAAAGATCTGTGTCTCTATATATCCTTTTCTACTGAACTGGGATCTATTTCTATCTGCTTCTTATTTTTCCTATTTCCTTTAAGAAAGCATCAGTTTCCTCCATGCCTTTTCATTTGTTCTTTTCCTTCCATACCTCTTATAAGGCCACCACCATTTGTTGACATTGAGTACCTGACTTTATTATTAACTTTTCTTCTGGCCCAGGTATTTCTTTTGCTAACTTATTCCTAGGGGGCTCCAATAGTGAGAGGTATGAAATCAGGAAGTTCTAAAACTTCCAAAACATCCATTGCTCACATCTATCTTTTCCACCATTCTCTTCTGAATGGGAAACTATATCTTGAAGTTATTCTCTCATAAACCACCTCCTACTCAGGTCTGAACTCAACCTTTTACTTTCCTGAAAGCTTTCTTTTTTTAATGACATAAAAGGACAAGAAATTTATTTTTTCAAATTGATCAATGAATTTTCTCCCAATGTTTAGTCTGGTAAATTTGAAACCTACAAAATGTTGCAAAAATAGTACAGTGAACACCTATATATTTTTTCCTAGATTCAACAAATATAGTTTGCTATATTGCTTTATATCTTTCTATAAGCACATTTTTGTTGATTTTGCCAACACATTTTGAGAATTATTAGCAGACATCATAACACTTCTCAACTAATTACTTCAATATCTGTCTCCTAAGAATAAGGACCTTCTCCTAAATATCCCTATTACAATAGTCACACTAAGGACATTTAACATTTATTTTATACCGTTATTTAATGTATAGACCATATTCAGTGTTCTTCAGTTGTCCTGATATTGTCTTTTTTTTTTTTTTTTTTTAAAGATTTTATTTTATTTATTCATTTATCCCCCCCCTGCTGCTTGTGCTCGCTGGGTCAGCTAACCACGCCGTGCGGGCGGACTTGCCTTCACCAGGAGGCCCCGGGAACCGAACCCAGGGCCTCCCATATGGTAAACGGGAGCCCTACTGATTGAGCCACAGCCGCTTCCCCTGATATTGTCTTGAGAGTTGTTTTTGTTGTTGTTGTTTTTGCTTAATCAATCCAAGATCCTATCAAGGATCACGGCTTACATTTAATTGACATTTCTCTTTAGTCTCTTTTAACTAGAAGGTTTTTCAAACATTTTTTTCTTGTACAAAATTGATATTGTGGTAGTTTGAGGCTTTTGTGTATCCCAGAAAAGATAATGTCCCTAGATCCAATCCATTCCTGTACATACGAATTTATTATAAGTGGGATCTTTTGATTAGATTGCTTCATTTAAGGGTCTTTGATTAAATTACTTCTTTAAGGCATGACCCAGGATAGGTCTTGATTCTCTGACTGGAATCCTTTATAAATGGAATTAATTCAGAGAGAAGAGACCTAGGAGCTCAGAGAGGAACCCACAGAGGCTGAGAGAGAAAGCCACAAGAGCAGGAAGCTGAAATCAAAGGAACCTGGGAGAGAGAAAGCCACAGAAGGAGCAACCAGAAGCTGAAAGCAGTGGAACCTGGAAGAGAAGGCAGACACCGGCAGGTGCCGCCATGTGCCTTATCACCTACAGCTGTGTCTTCAGGGAGAAAGCTTTGCCTGATGCCTTGATTTGGACATTTTTCTCAGCCTTGGAACTGTAAGCTTGTAAGCCAATAAATCCCCATTGTAAAAGCCAACCCATTTCTGGTATATTACCTTGGCAACCTTCAGCTAACTAAAACAAATATATATTTTGTTTATTAGTCCCTTCATGGTTAGATACTGTATTAGTCAGCCAAAGGGGTGCTGATGCAAAATACCAGAAATGGGTTTTATAAAGGGTATTTATTTGGAGTAGAAGTCCACAGTTACCAGGCCATAAAGCATAAATTTCTTCCCTTACCAAAGTCTGTTGCCATGTGTTGGAGCAAGACAGCTGCCGACGTTTGCCAGGGTTCAGGCTTCTTGGATTCCTCTCTTTCTGAGGCTTGCCTCTTTCTGGGCTCAGGCTTGCTTTGTGCCACAAGGCCAGCTGTAGACTATCAGGCAAATGGCTTGCTTCTCTTCCCAGGGCCTTCTCTCTTTCCTCATGACCAAACTCCTCTGTATGCTACTTTACGGGGCTCCAGCTCAGGGCTCCAGCTCAAGACTCCGCATCACAACTCCAACTCAAAACTGCTCCAACACTGTCCTTTGCCATGTCTTTTATCTTCGAGACCCCACCCACCAAGGGGTGTGGCTCAATACCCTACTGCCGTGGCCCAGTCAACACCCTAATCATAACTTAATCATGCCCAGATTAACAGACCAGTTTACAAGCATAATCCAATATCTATTTTTGGAATTCATTTCATCAAACTACCAAACTGCTACAGATACAAATTAAACACCTTTGGCAAGTGTACTACATAGGGGACAGTTGCCTTTTTAGTGTGTCTTATCTCCCTTATGCCTCCCCAATCCCAAGGAGGGCTAATTTCATAAATCTCTCAGACATGTTCTCTAGGGAACAGGCCATAATTGCATCCCTAACTACAAGAAATGGGTAATCTTAAAACTTATCCAGTAATTATCTGAGTATTTTACTTAATCTTCTGTATATCCCTCTTTTAAACTTACTTACATTTTTTAGCAATTCCTTAGCATGACTGCCCAAATCCTCACAAAGATTCACTAATTGTTATATGTGGCTTTCAAAAGGTCTTCTCAATTGTTTCAAGAATCTAGGCTGCTTCCTGGGGACTCATTCCCAACTCCTTTCTGAGCTATATAGATTATTTGGAGCCCTGGTCATCCTTGCTGATGTAAATGACAGTTGCAACATTCCCTCATTTTTTATACTTTAAGAGCTGTTAGACTGTGGAGTGTATTTTGAGGTTTATTCCCATTCTCCTTTCTCGTAGATCTAGATCTGCTTCTGAAATTCCAAGTTTCCTGAAATACGCCCATCTGCTTCTTCATGTCTAATGACAAATTTGCCCAGCAGCTTATTTGTGCTCTATTTGCCCAGTAGCTTATTTGTGCTTATCTGAGTTGAAACTATTTCCAATCCAGAAATATGAGAAGTTGGAAATAAATGTTCTCCCAATACTCCACAAACAAATGACATCCACCCATACACATAGACTAGAAGATAAGCATGTCTTAGGATCCTTAGAAACAGAGTCTGAGACAGGGATTTAGAAGCATACAATTTATTGAGGATGTGAAGGATGAAGATTATAAAGCCAAGCCGGGGCCTAATTAATAGGAGAAACCTAGAGAATGAATGATACTGGAGTGAAGTTTCTGACTTGAGGAAAGGGGATTGGTCTTTTGAATTTGTATTAGTCAATCATTGGTTGCAAGTTATCCCAGGGGAGGGACACGTAGGAGTGGAGTGGGAAGCAGCGCTGGCCATAATCTCCTGGACAGTTGGCCCTAGTAAGTTCAGAGCAATTCTCTGGAGAAGAGAGAGCAGCTGTGAACTTATGGCAGTGAACTCTCACAACCGAGGGCTGAGTGTGCTGGCAAAGTCAGGGTACCCAGACAGGGCACCAAGATCATCCAGCTGCATAGTGATTAGACTTTATCCTTAATTAAGCCAAAGAGAGGGATCTACTTCTTATGTGAAAAGGTGTTCCTCTATACACCTCTGTTGTTGATCCTATTTGCATATTACGGAGGCAATTAAAATATTCCATTATTCTCTATCTAGCTTTCTTGCTTTCCATTTTCCCTGCCTAACCACAGCCTTTGGAATAAGGTAAATTCAGGAGTTTACTATACTCCACAGAAGGAGGCTGGTACCTGAGGGCTCCTATCCTCAGATACTCCTTCTCATTGCCCCAACATACCCAAGGAATGACCTTTGATTTAGGCATAGTTTCAGATTTTCACCTTAAAAGACTCAGTTGGAATTCATTGATTCCAGAGACAGTGCCCAGATGAAATGTTTGTGACCAAGAAGATTTTGGAGCTGCTTAGGTCCTGCATGTCACAATCCCTATTCTTCAGCCTTCTTTTTCTTCCTGAGGGATTCTTCACATCCAGCTAATAAATTTTCATTTTCCTTAAGTTAACTGGATTCAGTTTTTATTGCATGTAACAATATAAATGCTCTATTACATGTAAGAGTTTAAAAGTTTACATAATATAACGTTTCCCAAGTGATTTAGCTAGCAAGCTACTCAGATATGTGCTACAGTTGAGACCAGCCTCTTAATCACTAAATTATTTCTATTTTATTAATATGTTTATTTGGTAGCATATAATGCACAAATTATACCATTATAAAAATTCTTCAAGAACAAACATAGCACTAGGGAGAAAAATGGTGTGCATGTATGCGGATGGCTAAGAACTTTAATAAATGTTATTAAAATTCTATTTTAAAATATTTTCTTTCAAAATATCCCAAAAGACTAGTGAAAGATGTCAATAATGAGGTTTCCTTTCAAATAAAATGATCTTGAGGAAGACTTACTCCTCAAGAGTAAGTTGTCCAGCATCCTTACTCTTGAGTTGCCCAGCATCCTATATCCCTTTAGGGGCAACCCACCAGAAAATAAATGTGATGAGGTCATTTCAGAGGTTGGTGAGTTAAATGGGTCTTCTTTACCAAGGATGATCATGAAAAGCAAATGAGGTGGAGATCCCTAGGGTCCCCCACCATTTTCTAGGAAAGCCAGCCTGCTTTCTCTTTCTCTTCTCAAGAGACAGGCTGGCTCTCAGGGGTCTCCACTTCTTTCAGCCATGGTAATTAGTGATGCAGGGACTACTATATTTCTATTCTTTTCCATAACTAAGTTATGTCTCTACAGTCAAAAAAAAAATCAATACAGGCATTAAAATTAATGATGAATTTTTGCCAATCCAAATAATTTGGAAACCCTTTTGAATGTGTCTTTTCTAAGCTGCTTCCTTTATATACTGCATAAAATATAGAATATATTTAAGATTCCTATCTTAAAATGTAGATCAATTTGAAGGTCATAATTTACATAACAATCTGTCAGTACTCATCTCTCATACTTCTGCTTCAACACTACTCTCTTCTTTCCCCGTATATTACTAATTAACTCAATATACTTTTATGTCACTGTTTTTACTTTGGGCTTATTCACTGCAGTAATTTTTATTTCACCCAAGTTCACATTCCATCTATTGGCTGGAGTATGGGGCACTTAGAGCCTGGGAGACATTCTGTTCTAAGTTTGACATATGCCCTATTTTAGCCAAGAATTTATTTTAAACTGGCATTAAAAAAAATTCATAATTTTAAGTGGATGAATCTGGTTAAAATGTTTAAAGTCTCCCTTCACTGAAAGAGTTTCCCAAATGTTGGAACCATCTTTCCCTTTCTGAGTTTCTGCTGGCAAAAAGACTAACACAAATGAAAACAGAAACAAGGTTAATAACAACAAAACAAATGTTTCTTTTCACTAGAAGGTATTGATTACAAAGGCCACCTACTCTTCCCTACTCCCAGACTCTACTTTATGGAAGAAAGTGTACTCTCTGCTTTTTGAGATGGACAAGTAGTGGGAAAAGCATAAAATGGGGGGAGGGGAGATTAGAAAATGAAAAGTCTTGAAGGTTTGAAAAAGCAAGGAATATTCATGGAGCTTTAAAGATTTTTACAGGGAAGCAGCTGTGGCTCAATCAGTAGGGCTCCCGTTTACCATATGGGAGGTCCCGGGTTCAGTTCCCAGGGCCTCCTGGTGAGGGCAGTCCCGCCCGCACGGTGTGGTTAGTTGACCCAGTGAGCGCAAGCAGCAAGGGGGGGATAAATGAATAAATAAATAAAATCTTTAAAAAAAATAAAAATAAAAATAAAATAAAGATTTTTACAGGGCCAGAGTTTGTTGGGAAAGTTCAGAAAGGTATATATGGAACAGATTATGAAATATCCCATATGACATGCTGTGGAATTTAGATTTATTGTGCAATAAGCCACTGAAATCGCTTTAGAATTGGGATAACATCATAACTATATTTAGCTTTCAGATAGCTCTCATACTAGTGTGAGGACGAATTAGAGGTAGTGAGATACGACAGAAGTCATTTGAAGTACATAAGATGATGAGTCTTTACTAAGAAAGTGGTTATAGAAATGGAGATGAGCAGCAATTAAAAACAGTTTAAAGATAAAAACATAGGTGTAGTATGGGAACATTTTTGGGATATTGGAGTTGTCCTACATGACAACCTTACCTTTATAAAGTGGGACAAAGAACAATGTAATTAAAAATGCAAGTATGTGCTCCATTTTCCCATTTTTCAATAATATTCATTGAAGTGGCACATTACAGATAATCATTAGGAGTGTTTCAAGGTACATACAAATTTTTAATTTCTTTAATCTAACCACCAGTTTTCCTATAATTTCCATCATGAAGTCCACATAAAACCTATATATAAACACTAAGCTGCTTAAAACCCAGGACCAACCTGTTATAAGGGAGCTCAGGGCAACAGTTTGATGGTTAGGAACCAAATTAAATCTTACCACTGGTTCTTAAATGAATGCGTGTGCTGGTCAAGTCAGAGGTTATTTATCTTGTTTTCTTTCTCAAGTGTAGCAGTTTGATATTATTTATGAATTCCAAAAAAGATAATGATTATGTTTGTAAGCTGGTCTGTTCCTCTGGGTGTGACACCCTTTGATTGTATTAAATCAAAGATTACTTGATTATCACAAGATTAGGGCTTTGATTCAACTATCAGTAGGGCATGATTCAAGGTTGAGTCCCCACTCCCTAGGCTGGCTGATATAAACAGAATCTCACTCAAGAAGACACAGAAGAAGATATACAGAAGAAGGGAGCGAGCGCTCCATAGAGCAGAAGAGAGAACTTTGATCCTGTGGCCCCAGGGAAGAGAGATGAGCCATTCACCTGATAGCATGCAATGCTGAAAAAGCCCAGAAAGAAACAAGCCCTATGCCAGCCTGTAGCTGAGAGAGAAAGGAAGGCTGAACCCTCACAGAGATCGGCAGCCATCTTGCTTCAACATGTGGCAACAGACTTTGGTGAGAAAGTCCCTCTTATGGTACCTTGAGTTGGACTCTTTAGGGCCTTGTAACTGTAAGCTTTTACCCCCAAATAAATACCCTTTATAAAAGCCAACAGATTTCTGACACTTTGCATCAGCACCCCTTTGGCTGACTAATACATGAAGTCTAATCTTATATCCCATCCTTAGTGACTGGAACCCTGAATTGACTGTCCCTATCTCTTCTGGCCAATCTGCAAGTATCCAAGTTTATTCAATATTAGAATGTGCCTTATTATTTTATACCTATTGGGAATGAGAGTCTTTCCCTTATATCAGATTTTCAAATGCCTGTGTTCCTGGCATTTGCTTCCTTGCATATTTAAATCAGCAGTTTGTACATATGAATCTACCTTTAGCTATTACTTGATCTCCTGATTACATATCTCAGCCTTTCTTAGAACAACCTCCTAAAAGAAATCTATGCTCCTGGCAAACCTTCATAACTTATTCCTTGATCTCCACTGATTATCTAAAACCCCAGTAGCCATATTTCCTCTCATAAGCTCCTATGAAGCTCTTCCCATGTTCAGTGCCTCCTCCTCCATGATCTGGCCCATCATAACAGCAGACAAGCTAACTGTTTGATGGATTCGGAATTGTTAGAATAAAACTTTGCCTCTCCACTCTATTTAGATCAACATCCCAGCTCACTTGGCATTCTCATTTTTGCCTAATTTTGCTACAATATTACATAAACACACGAATATGAAAAGCAAAATATTTACAGTCAAAATGCAATATGTTGTTGTGCAGAAATGAATATATTTTCCTCATGTCCTAATGTCTCTTCTCTCCTTTTCCTGACTTTACAAGAAAAGAGGTCAGAGAAGAATCTATTTTAGACATTATTGCATTCCATTATCTCTTCCTGCTTGGAAGATTGGTAACTTAACAATAGCATGTCAGATATTAGAAATTCTTTTAAAATAGACTCAAGGAATTAGTTTTTTTTAAAGCACATATTTAAGGAAAAACAGATTCGAAAAGGAAAAAAAAAAAACAGCTACAAAATTCTTGACAAAGCAAAGCAAATGGATAATAACTGACTTAGTAAGCTAGGGAAAGCTAAACCGAAGCATTGTATAAGTCTTGGATGAAATTTCTGAGGAAAGTCCACCAGTAAACCATGGGATCTCTGATAGCTCAAGAATTGGAGGTACCAGGTTTCTCTTAAATGGCGTTTCACATAGGGTTCAAAAGGCAAGAGTTATTTGAAATGTGAAAAGAAGAAAAAAGAAAAGAAAGGAAGGGAAAGAGGGAGGGAGCGAGGGAGGGGCCGACGGAAGGAGGGAAGGAAGTAAGGAGCCTCTGTATTACTTTCCCAGACTTCTGAGCCAGGCAATGACCCTTCCACTTTAAGGCAGAAAATTGGAGATATAAAATCAAACCAACCAACCAACTAAGAAACAAATAAGCAAGCAAACAGAGGGACATTATGCATAGCTGATGGCAAACTCATGAAATATGAAATAAGTGAAATTAATTGAAAATCTACATGCAGAACTATGAGATTCCAGTGAGTGACACTATTAATTTTTACTGACAGTAATTCTTTTCTTCTCCTTCTCCTCCTTCTCTTCCTTCTTCAACGGAAGCCTTCTCTGCCCCAAGTTTTAGCTGATCACATGCTCATCCAGCTCAGCTGCATATTACTCTTTAAAGTTTCCCTTACGGTTATGTATAACCATATAATTGTATTTTGGCTAATGGAATACAGAAGGAAATGATGTGTACAGCTTTTGCATAACAGATTTTTTTTTTTTTTTGAGATGGCTACTTACTCTATACTCTGTTTTCTTCTTTCCTCTGGTTGGGAAATTGGGAAATAGATGATCATGTGAAGCAGGAGTTCCTTTGCCTTGTACTCCCAGCTTACATGGAGTCTATTTGATGAGTCAGAACCAACTTTTTATTGCAGATATTACAATACTGTGTATCTTTATTATAGATATTTAGCCAATAGCCTACAAAATGTTTAATTGCTTAATGACAACAGATTGAAATTCCACTTCAGAGAAAGTGAAACATAAGAAACATAATATACATATACCAACAATTTATACAGATACCTCAAAAATTGGCATAATCTGGTCATTTAGAAGTAAAGATATCACACACTATGTCCAGAATTACAATCAGATATTTAGTGATTAATCTTTAAATAAAAATGCACGGATAATTCCTACTAGAAATTTGAGGAAAACCTTTAGCCAGAAAGACAGAAAAGCATGTAAACAAAAAGAAAGAAAGAAATTGAGAGGAATTAGACAATGTGAAGGTAGCCAAAGAAGATTTCAAAAATCCCTAATTGTTATGTTCCAAGTTAAGAAAGTATATGGCATCCTTAATATAAAAATATGATACTATAAAAAGGTGATGTTGAGAGAAAAAAATATCTTGTATACTGATAATTGAGTTCTAGACAACAAGAAGGGAGAAAATAAAGAAGGCTTTAATTTAAAATTTTTTTAGATGTTTCACTGAAAGACATGGCTTTCCATATGCAAATACTATAGTGTTCAACAAATAAATAAAAAGTGACTACAGGAGCAGGTGTAGCTCAGTGGTTGAGCACCTGCTTCACATGCATGAGGTCCCAGGTTCAATCCCTTGTACCTCCTAAAAAAAATGACTACAAGGCATTTTAGAACCATATGGAAAAAGATATTTTAAAAGCTTCCAAAGCTTTTAAATAAGTTGCATATAAAGGATCAGAAATTAGAGTGTTTTTGGGCTCTCAATAATAATGGAAAAAGGCAGCAAATCAGTGTCTTTAAATTATGAGTAAAATATTATCTCCAAGGAAGATTTCTGAATAATAAAAATATATCCAGGCGTCAAAAGTCTCAAAAAAATCTGCCTTCCATGTACCATTTTTCAAAAAACTACTGCATGATGTAGTCTATGAAAATAAAAGCACAAATGAAGGAGTGTAGAACATGGAATTCAGAAATATAATAACCAGTTTAAGAGAGAGTTAATGGAAATTATCAGAAAACAATGAAGAGGTACCCTAAATTATCAGCTATGTGGCATACCTTGACAGTGAACAGACAGGTTGAGAACTGGAGAGAGAATTCCAAGACAAAAAAAAAAGAAAAGAAAAAAAAGGAAAGCTAATATATTTCAAGATATTGAAAGGTGATATACATTTTGGAAGAGATTTAGTAAACAAATTATTGGTATTTACTAGGCAATTAAGCAATTTGTCTATTAGGTTTTTCTTAACTCTAGAGTGTGTAAATGTTTTGAAAGCAGTAAAATACAACCTAAAACACTAGTTTGATTTAATGATTATTAAAAAACACTAGTTTGATTTAATGATTCTAAAAATATTGTTTACATAGTCATAATAATGAAAATACAGTGTTTAACTGAAAGTTATAACTATTTCAAGAAGATCAAGGAAATGGGGAAAGGTGTGTGTGTGTGTGTGTGTATGTGAGTGTATTTGGTTCCAATGTGGAGAAAGAATTGAGGAAAATTCACATCTTTTAGTGTTGGAAGTCAGTGGTTAATATCAAAAACAGAAAAAAAGGGGAAAAATGGTTTTAACTACAAATATGAAGATGTATTCCAGTAGAAATTGTTAAATTGGTATAACATTGTTGCTTATAAGAAGCTAGACTCCAAGATTAGTTTTTTATGTTATTGCTGTTACAAGACTTATGTAACTATTTCACTATTTCAGCTATTTTCAAGTATTCCATAAAAATTGCAAAAATAAAATACATTTAAACATAAATGATTTGCTCCCACATATCTCTAATCTTTTGCAATCTTTCCAATTTATGCATTCAAATATGTTTACAGTCGGCATCTATACTGATTGGTGAAAGCCTGAAATGTTCTAGTTATTAAATACCTCTATTTTTATCCCAACAGAAATACATTAATGTCTTTGAGATATATTCAGTCTTAATAATGTACTGAGTCTATTTTCACTTACAACGAACATCTCAAAATGATTTAAATGTAGGAATATTTCTATTTGGGGGGTATATTAAAGAGATTTCCGGTGGCTAAAGCTTTATAAAGTGAACTGAAGAATCATTCTTTTGAATTTAATTTAGGGAGATATAAGAATGAACAATATTTGCCATATATATGCTCATAATTTTCAAAATTGTACCTGCTTATGCTAATTTTTATGTGTTCACCTATTAGTAAAAACCAAAGGTGGTACTCAATTTTCCTAAGGTTGCAAATACATGCCCTTTGATTAGTGGCTGCAACTGCCATCCAAATAACATGAAATTGCTGGCAAATCTGCCTCTTAAATTAGAGGTCAGTTGCAAATGTTTGCTCCAAAAAAGCAAGTTGGTTTACTCTATTCTCTTGTCAATTTGATACATGGTTAAAAGCAGGAGTTGTGGAGTTGAGATTCAGTTCCTAGGTCTGAAACGCTTCTGAGCCTCGTTCCTCCCCTGTAATTTATAGAATCTTCTAAATATTAAATAAGATAATTAATGTAAAGGGCTTAGCCCACTGTTAGATAACTAGCAAGTATTCAATAAATATTATTTGTCTCTAAACCTGTATTTGTCTCGTCTGTCATCCCTTGTTGCTTGAGACTCTATTCCAGTGAATCTGTTCCTTTGGTTCTAAGAATTTTTCCCTGCAAATTGTCTCACCTACCAGTTAGCAGAGTCAATATTGTCATTTCTTCCTTAGGCTGTAACTGTGGCCCAAAGATTTATGAGACATTTCCAAAGCAAATCAAGTCCTTTGATTCAAAAACTTGTATAAACAAATTGCATTTGATTCCTCCAAAATGTGTTTTCAAGATTGAAAAGGAATTTCAAAGTAGAAATGTAACTTTTTTCCATGTATAAAAAAATCATTTTGGAGTAGATGCAATCTTTGGTTAAATTGCTGCAGAATAAAATAAAATGGTCATAATTAATAGACATATATTAGATGGTCAATATTTGTTGTATGAAGTAATGACTCTTTGTATAAATAGAAATGTATTCTTTGCCCTCTAGAGAAGTGGATTATTTTAAAGAGTGACTTCTCATGCACCAGTAATGCTATTATGTATGTTTTTCTTTTTTAAAATAGTGATCTGTATGCATGTCTTCTGTTATGAGACTATAAAAACAGAGTATACATAATACCAAATTTATTTTAGAGCAGAAGGTAAAATATTTGCATGACTAAAGAGATCTTTCATTTGAAGTTTTTAAAAAATGACACAGTAATTTCTGACATTTTTTGTTGGTAATGTCCCATTTTATATTGTGGGTGACATATTCGTTGTCTTTCTACCTTATTGTAAGAAATACATATACAGTAGATATGGATTATTTAAAAAAAAAAAAAAAAGACCATGAGGTAATAGGTCTTGGCTAGTGCCTTCATCTCCAGGAACATCAGAACTTTCTGGCAAAGTTACGGGCTGTGCATTGTTTCTCCTCAAGTAGGAGCTATGAGGAAAAATGTGAATTGATACACCACAGTCCTTTCCTTAAGTACTATTAAATTCTCCCATGTCTGCCTGTGTTTTATTATTGTTGTTTTCTGTTTGGTTACCTGGTTTGCTTTCTCCCTCTCTAGAGGTTGCCTTTAGAGGTCTGCCTAACACTGTGATAACTCAGCATATAAATAGACTGTTTCAGTTGAGGATAATTACCACATTTGTCTTTTTCAATGATAACTGCTTAATGAAAACATTTAGGAAGTACTTCTGTTGACTTTCTTTCACCTGTGGCATTTACCCACAACGCAGATGAGAATCCGTTTCCTTTAAAAGGGGATCTATGCAAAGACAGGGTGCTAATCCAGAGTGACCCTTTCCATGGCATTCTTTAATTGTTGATGACAGCAAGTGAAATGGGACTGGACACAAAGCAAATTGCTTCATTAGTAGCATGGCCTAAAATACCTGTGAAACTGTAACCTGCATTTCCTAATATATGGCCCATTTAATATGATCATTTAACTCCCGTAAGTTAGACTCATATTGACTCCTAAGGTATATTTCTTTAATAGTACTTCAAAATAGTGGAATAAAAGTAACATTGTTAGTAGAATGATGAAAAATTGAAAATAACCGATTATAGTATTTAATTTTATAGTTCATATAACAAAAAGGGGGCATGTTTTGAGCAACAAATTTGAACTCTTTCATTTTTGTGAGCAATGTATGAAATTTACAATCCAATCTGTACAGAACTGATTTAATAATTTTAAGTCATCTTTAATTTATTTTAACAATATTTCACAACTGCAAAATGAATGCCTCAAATAATACAACTTCAAAATGTTTTTCACCAATCACGAAAAGCCTTCAATACACACTCATCCTAATACTAACAACTCTAAGAGATATTTTGGAAACAAGTCGAAAACAATGCATGATAGTATATAATTGAGGGGGGAAATACACAGTACAATCTCTCAATTAAGAGTGTGACTTTTTTGAAAATGAGGTTTTTTTTCCTGGTAAGAAGTCTATTATACAATAAAAATGTAACAATGCCCTTTTCATAGGCTAAAAATTGTAAAATATATAATACAAGTGAATGACAACTCAATCAAATTCATCTAAAATATTCTTCTGTATATGTCTTGTTAACCATTATGATAATATATTATAATTACCATAGTATAATAATAGAGCTTCTCATTAACTTTAATGCTAGAGCAGTTGTTTACAAACTCTTTCTGTAAAAGGCCAGATAGCAGATGTATCAGGCCCTGTGAGCCATATAGTCTCTGCTGCAACTACCTAACTCAGCTGTTTTGGTATGAAAGCATCTATAGCCTATTGTCTTAGTTGTTTTATTGTTGTAAACAAGATTCTGTCACCCAAATAAGCTCTTTAGTAAAAAAATTAGTTTAAAATTGTTCATAAATATTATCAGATATATTCTACTCTATCAAATTTCTAAGTATTGTTTTGAGGTCATTTAAAGTTTTTTGGGGTCCTATGTTCAAATCAATTCATTCAGGCAGTTTACATTTTAAAATAATAATAAAAAGCACTGATACTCACACTCACACTTATAAAGCATTTTGTTGGAGCAATATCTCATGTTTGAAAAGTATCAATTCATACTGAATGAGGGTGAATCCGGAGTGATGAGTAACACACGTTAAAGGCAAATTCATTCTATAAGGATAGATTTTTCTCCCATTAATTTGTTCAATGGATACATGCAGAATGAACTAGTTTTACAAGTCTTTGTTTTCCTAACCAGAAATGTTTCCTTTATGAATTATTACAAATCCTAACAATCTATCATGGAAAGTTTTCATCCATTTAGTTGTCAGTCGTTTTAACTAACAATACAAAATAAAATAACAGCAATGATAGCTGTTGCATATAGTAACTAATTATCTTTACCACAACAATAGGGTAATAATCTTAGTTTAGAAATAAAGAACATTTGGGTTTAGGAATTCAGGTAATTGCAAAAGTTACATATCCAATTAACCCCTCTACGATTTTTTTAATTATTTTTACTAATAAAATAGTTAACAGGGTCCTATTATGAACCAAGTGATTAATATATAGAGTTTTAATCTCCAACAGCACTGAAAAGTAAGTTATATCCCTTGTATAGATGACACTATCAGTGGATAATTTGCCAAGTCAGAGAGCTAATAGAGTCTGAATTGGATTTATTATACCTGTTCAGGACCCGCCTTCTCCCTACTAAACCCAGATGTTGATATTTGAATGTGATTGTGAAGCTATATTTCAACAAGAGCTAATTTAGAGATTAGATTTGCAAAAGCAATGGCTAATTAAGATCATAAAAGAGAATACATTTTGCTATAAAGCTCATTGTATAGGATATTAATGCAGCTACAAAAGGTTTGTAAAATCAAGTGTCTTAAAAAAAATAAAAAATAAAAAAAAAATAAAGTGTCTTCTTCAATACTTCTACTTTTAATGTTTTATGTCTCTTTTATTAACACTATAAATAAGTTTCCGTCTCTTTTAATGCAGTCTGACAGACTTTCTTTTTAGCATGAAAATTTAGTCCATTCACATGTATTATGATTAGGCTTTATTTATATTTATTTCTACCATAATATTTCATGGTAATTGTCCTACATAATCATTTATGCTATTTTTTCTCATTTTTTTTATTGGTTTTATATTGATAATGGTGATTCCCTGCCAAATTCAACTTTTTTCTTCTATCATTTTGTAAGTTATTTACTATATTTCTTTTAGGTATTGTCCTTAATATTTTATGAAAGAAACTTAACTTCATAAAATAAAAGTTACTTTAGCTCTTCTCAATCACATAAGGGACTTAAAACATCTTCACTCTGATTCTTCGTTCTCTCTTGTTTTTATGGCACAAATCAGAGTTTTCATTAGGGTACAGATAGTATTTTATCAGATTTATTCATGTAATTGCGATTTACTTTACTTACCATTCCTTTTTGCATCTCAGTACTTTCATAAAGGTTCTTTATCCTTCCTCTATAATACAAACTTTATAAATTCCTCTAGTCAGATCAATTGATAATAATCACCCTTTTTTATGTTTCTCTGAAAATGCTCTAATTTTTGTTTTTCAAAAACAGTTTGATGAGTATATAATTTTAGATTTACAATTTTTTTATCTTATCTCTGAAATTTTGCCATTATTTTGTGGTTTCTATGGGTTGCTGTTGAGAGATATTTATATGCCTGCCTAATACTCATTCATTTATAGTAATCTGTCCTTTCTTGAACTGTTATTTAGATCTCATTTTTTGTTCTTTTTGTTTGTTTGTTTTTTGTTTTTAATGTTCTTCAAAGTATCTAATTTTTATCTCACTTTCACTACAATATATCTAGGTGTATATTAATTTTTATCTTGTTTAGGATTTTTTTTTAATTTGTGAATTTGAAGGTCAGTGCCTTTCGTCCATTTTGGAAAATTTCAAACAATATTCTCTTCAAAAGTTGCCCTTTTATAATCTTCGTAACTTCAATTAAACAGAACTTATTTTCATTACCTGTGTAGCTTTTTCTTCGTATTTTTGTCTCCGGATTTTTGTGCTATATTCTAGAGAATTTATTTAGTGCTTCCTCTCAATTCATAAATTTTCTCTTCACTCACATCAAAACTTCTTTTTGATTGATTATTGGGTTTTCAAATTTAATTTTTCTTAGAAGGCAGATCACACACCAACTAGGGCTGCAACATTAGGAAAAATATTAAGAAACCTTGGATTATTGATTTTTCTTCTGCTTATTGCCACTTTTAGCAAAACCCTAAGGACAAGTGAACATAGTCTATTCTGGCCAGTCTGCACATGATGATGGAAGGGCATAAAGGAGGCCCTCTGTCAGTCAGCAGCAACGAAACTTAAGGAGAGTCTAGTAATTTGGGGCCTTGCAGATTTGAAAAAATAAAATACTTTTGTTTCTGAAACTAGAGCAGTTATATCTCATTGCTCTGAAATAGTAGCCTCAGTAGGAGACTAAGGCCCAGAGCTTTCTCAAGTAGGGTCCATTAAGAGTTCTATGCCAGACAGTGGGGACTGGCCCAACAGCAAAATCAGATTAAAGGTATTACTTCCATTTAATCTTCTTGTTAGAGAAGTTCTTAAAATAACCTCAGCCAAGGCAGCACTATCAGTAGGATAGTGTTTGTGTGTGTGTGTGTGTGTGTATACACACACACACTCTTTCTCTCTCTCTCTCTCTCTCTCTCTCTCTCTCTCTCTCTCTCTCTCT
>JAKSZT010054334.1:1430154-1498605 GCA_026826555.1 Tolypeutes matacus
CTCTCTCTCTCTCTCTCTCTCTCTCTCTCTCTCTCTCTCTCTCTCTCGAACCTCATGAGCTTGAGCTGAAGTTTGAAATTCACACGGCAGATGGGAGAACAATCACAGAACAGCAAATTCACACCAACAAGGTGAATCAGCAGGTCAAAAACAATGAGGTCAGTTAGAAGATCACAACATGGAGGTGATTGGAGGTCCCAAAAGGTAGACGGTACTACAGTTTTCCTTCCATTCTGTTGGTAGTGGGTTGGGGCAAAAAGAACATGGAGAAGTATGGAATATGGAATAAATAAACAAAATACAAAAACCAGTAAGTTAAAATACATAGCTTAAAAATTAGAGCTATGATTAACTGGGTCACTAACAATTTATTCCCCTGCCAGAAAATACAGTCTTCACTAATCCAGCCCTGATGATCCAATAATAAAGAGCAGTGACTCCTTTTTCCATATGAGAGTTTTTAATTGTGGGTATCATGCTCCTACTCTATAATTATGTATTGCAAGTGGTAAAGGCAGATTACTTTTCTTTTAATTTATAAGTCATTGAACCAAGACTAGGAGCTGTACATGTCCTGACAAAGAACTAGGAATTACCTATATGACTTGGAATTTTAGCTGGACACAGTAACTGTATAAGGAGTAGTACATGACCAAATGGATTGTTGAACAGCTGAGACAGCTTCCCTTCTTCCCCACGAAAATATTTCTAGCTGGATTCATGACCTTTTAGAATAAAGGTTACATTTCTTTGGTAACTCGTGGCCATATAACCAAATCCTGCCCAATTGGATGAAAGTAAAAGCATTGTATGTCTGCTTCTAAAAAAAGGTTTTAAAAGATAGAAGGTATGCACCTTTTACTTGCTTCTTTGTCATCTATTCCTCCATTTAACTGCTGGGAATGCAATCTGAGAGTGGCTACCTTTTTATGCAATTTTTCTGCAATTTTATTTCTGCTACTCATGTAAGTAGTTGCATTAAAGAATATTTTGATAAATTAATATTTTATGGTTTCATATTAAAGTAAACAAAAAATAATAAAGGACATTCCATGACTCATTTGTCAAAAAGGCCCATTTATGTATTATTCTTTTTATGCTCATCTTTGGGAGTAAAGTCTAAGAAACCATTGCCTAACAAAATGTCCCTTTGTTTTTTCTAGGAATTTTGTACTTCTGGTTCTTATATTTAGTTTGTTAATCCATTTTCAATTAATTTTTGTATATGTATGAAGTAGTTGTCCAATCTTCATTCTTTTGCATATGAATATGCAGTTTCACCAGCACCATTTGTTAAGGAGACTATTCTTTCCCTGTTAAATGGACTTGGCAAAATTCAGTTGGCCATAGATGTCAGGGTTTTTTCTGAATTCGCAATTTGAATCCCTTTGTCTATATATCAGTGCTTGTGCCAGCACCACACTGTTTTGATTACTGTAGCACTGTAATAAGTTTTAAAATTGGAGAGTCTGAGTCCTTCCAAATTCATTCTCCTTTTTCAAGATATTCAGAGTCACTTCGCTATCCATACTGGTAGTGGCTACCTTTGACCATGAAAAGGAGGGATATACCCAATAATGGCAGAATAGTGTTTGGTATACCTGGACCCTAAGAGTTTTTGTATTTTTTTTTTTAACAATACTGCCTTAATAGCATTGACCTGCCTATCTCAGACATTTATATGCGGTAGAAGTAATATAATCCTAAAACGATTTGATAAAAAAATTTTAGAATCACAATGTTTCTAAAGATGCAATGTTTGTCTTTTCTTTGTATAAAGTTTTTCATCATTCCTCCCCTTTTTTATGCCTAGAAGTCTTAATAATTTTGATGAATTGTGTCTTTAGTTATCTTTCTTTTACACATCCTGGGGATAGCCACTTCATTAGGTTTTCTAGAAAGAGTTTTACACCTACAATCATTACCAACAGAGCTATTGAGGAGAAAATGGATTTAATTATCTATTTTGGGCTACATTATCACATCTAGATTTTGTAGAATTTCTCTTGCCTTTTAACTATAATCTATTAAAACCAAACACTGGGGTCGGATGTGGCTCAACTGGTTGGGCGTCCGTCTCTCATATGGAGGGACCTGGGTTCGATCCCCGGGACCTCCCGGTTAAAAAAAAAAAACAAACACAGCTCTGTGGACTTCATTATATCTAGAGCTGGATGACACAATGCCATCAAATTTTGTCTTTCAGGCTTCCAAAACAAATTCTGTCTTACTACACTTTTCTATTCTGTCCATAATTGAATAGTGTATTTTCTGAACACAGATTATAGGATACCAAACTTACCAGGAAACATAATCCTCACAGATATATAACATTGCAGGAAACAATATTGGGAATTGTGTATCATGTATATCAAAAGTTCAAATGTCTCTATAGCAGCATTTCCCAAATTCTGTTTTAGTGAGTTTAGCCAGATAATAATAGATTATATGTGAAAAAAGGAATTATATAATTTAATCAGTTTAAATAAAGAAGACAGGTTTTAAATTTACTGGAACATTTATTTTTGTCTTCAATTCTTGTAAGCTCATTTCTGAGCAGTAGATGCACAAGTCACTGGAAACATATTATACAACCCTTCTCAAACTCATTTTACTAAAAACCCCTTTACCTTCAGCAACTTGTGTTCTGTGGCACAATACTTGAAATATGTTATATTGTCCTATCAATAGAATTGACTTTGGGCAACCATTAAGCAAAATTAGCTGCTCAGGACATTATAGTCCATAATGGAGTTTAGGTCATGGCATAGTTAGCAACAACTTATCAATTTTTCTGTTCAACAAAGTCATGCAGTCAGTTTGGATGAATAGGTCTAGTATAGCTAAATATATTGAGAAAAAAAGTGTGGAAGCTAGCAGTAAATTCTGAATCTGATTTTTTTTTTTTAATTTATTTATTTTTTATTGTGGGTAAAAATCAAAATTTTCACAATACATACCACTATTTGTAAAATGATATATAAATATATATGCATATATGTGCATTTGCTTGCAAAAATGTTATTTATATATATATATATATCAAGGCCTTCTGGTGGCCAAAAACTGTACTCGGTAAGTTTAGCCCCAGGATGTAAAGCAAATCAGGTACCATTTTCCAAAGTTGGTAAATGAACCATGCACTCCAAATAAACCTGAAGAAGTCAGAGCTCAAAAGCTTTCTATAAAATGAAGAGATGCAGTAAAAGATTGAAAAAAAATGGATAGCATCTGGTATGATTTTTTATTTTTATTGTTTATTCTCATCTAAGACAAGTTTCCAATGACATCATTTGACATTTTAATGAAAATCAAATTTATATTGAAATGTGTATAACAGAATAAAACCTCTTGAGTGAAACATGATTCTAACCTCACAATAAATTGAACACTGAATCACCTTACAACCAACATTAAAAAGTCAACACTGGTTGGAGCCCACAGGCGGCAGGAAGGGGTCCCTGCGCAGGATGGTTCTGGGGTTGCCTGGGTGTTGGAAGGGGCCCTGGCCCTGGCCCCGTGCAAAACCATCAAGGGGGGGCACCACACTCGCCACCAGGTTGTAGTCTGGAATTGTGGCAGACAACCGTTTACCATGCTAAGGATGAAGTTGGTCCAGGGAGAAGGGCAGATCCAAGGGAATTGTGGAGAAATTGCACTTAACCACTGGATTAAATCTGCTCTGAAAACTGCCTTACCTCTGGACTCCAGTTATGGAAGAGTGCTAACATGATCCCCCATTGCCAGTTTCCCACATTTGGGGAGGTCATATGGGTCGGCACGTCTGGGATGCGGTGAATGAGCCTCACCTTCGTGATCGTGGTATCTTCCCTGTCAGGTACACATGGCTTCTGCATTTGAACCTGGCATTTACAGACTCTTCCCAAATATCACATGGCTGGTGACCACTACAGTGAATCAACAGTAAATGCTTGGGTATGGAGGCTGATCCAAAAGAAGATGATTGTGATGGCCGAGGCTCCAGCAACTGTCTTAGACCATGAGAAAGCACCGGGGATTGAACCAGGGACCTCATACATGAGAAGCAGGCGCTCAATCACTGAGCTACACCCGCTCCCCAATAGCATTATTTTAAAAGCTCTCAGAGCTTAATGGAGAACAAGTCTAGGAGAAAAAAAAAAATCAAAGTGTGAATATTTCATAAACTGAACAAACATTTCATTGGTGGGGTGTCCGAATATTGAGTTCTGATTTCTGTTTGTCATAGAGTGCTGTGTCCGTACCTCTCTTGCAACCCATGCACATATTTATATCAACAACACAAATGAGAAACTTAGCTCAAACTGTGTGAAATCTTAAAAGATTCTTCTCTTGAGCAAATGTCTTTATGTATTCCTGAAGCTTGCTGTGGTGCATTTAGTTAGGATGATCAATGTGGTAAGGAAGTCTGCAAAGCATATCATTTCTTTGGAAGAGTTGATGAATACAGACTTGTAAATATTGGCTATGCCTTCTTCTGCATGGTCCTAGGTTGAGTAACTAAGCTTAAAAAGGAAGCTGAGAATAGTGTCCCCTCAGTGAATGTTCAATTCTCACTTGGCTGAAATGTTTTATTATTTTAAAAAATGCTTGATAGTATTTGTTTTTTGTTTTGTTTTGTTTTGTTTTTTGTGTAATGAAAATGCTCTAATATTGATTGAAGTGATGAATGCACGAGTCGGTGATTATATCAAATGTCATTGATTGTACACTTTGGATAAATTGTATGGTTTATTACCAAAAAAAAAAAAATAGGGTGGGTTGGGGGAAAATACACAAAATGTAAGATATGGACTATTGTGAGTAGTAACACTTTAACAATGCTCTTTCATAATTTGTTACAAATGTTTCACAACAATAAAGGTGTCGGTGGTAGGTGAGGTTTGGGAACCCTGTAGGATGGTGTGCATATTTGTTTTCTAAGATCACAAATTTTACTATTTTTTTATTGTTTATGTATGTTCATGTATGAGTTATATACTTCAATTAATTGTTTTTAAAATTTTAAAATACCATGAAAAATTTTTTTGAAAAGTCATCACTGATCTCATGAATATTTTTTCATTACTGGAAAGCCAGAAATAAAAACTCATACTTTGCATGTGTGTATGGAGGAGGGATTGAATTCACTTATTTTGGTTCAAAAATTAAATTTGAGATTTTCTCTATTTTTTTATAACATATAACCTACAACATTTTGGTAACTTTAAGACCTACTAATCACAATTTTTCCAAACTGCTCATTTCTCTTCAGCATAAAAGGAACAGCCTAATTTCTACACCGCTTTTCAGAAATAAGAGATCTTTTTGCTGAAAAAGAATCTGTGATTAAAAGGACAGTAGCTTTCCACTGGCAAATCCTCTAACCACTTAGAATTACTGCCTGGGCTGCTCAGAGTAGAATGGATTATGAAGCTCCTCAGCAGTAAAATGCATAAAATATATCTAAAGAAGGGACATATTTTTCATAAAGGACCCAAAATATTTTCCTTCTTTCATTTGCCCTAGTCTACCTGCCTGTATTAGTCAGCCACATAAGTGTTGATATAAAATACCAGAAATCGTTGGCTTTTATAAAGGTTATTTATTTGAGGTAGAAGCTTATGGTTATCAGGCCATAAAGCATAAGTTACTTCCCTCACCAAAGTCTGTTTCCACCTGTTGGAACAAGATGGCTGCCTACATCTTTAAGAGGTCAGGTTTCCTCTTCCTCTTAAGGTTCTGTGGCTCCAAGCTTCTTCCTATATCAGCTGTAGGTTGGGATAAGTCTCATTTCTCCTATGTAAGGAGGGCTCATTTCTCTCCAGGCTCAGCTGCTCTGCTCTCTCTACAAGGCCAGCTATAAACTATCAGAAGAACGGCTCATTTCTCTTCCCCAGGCCATTACCATGTCTAAGGGAGCCTTCTCTCTTATCTCACATATCTGCTTTTCTATGTATTTACTTCTGGGGGTTCCAGCATTAAAATTCTGTCTCCTCTGCCTTGTTATTTTCTCTGTGAGTCCCTGCCCACCAAGGGGGCAGGGACTTGGCATCCTACTGACATGGCCCAATCAAAGCCCTGGTCATAATTTAATGAAGTAAAAGTGAAACCTCTGAATTCAATACAATCTAAGGTTATCATTAGCCCAGAGGAACAGACACATTTACAAACATAATCAGTATTTCTTTTTGGAATTCATCAATAATATCAAACTGCCACACTGGCCATAAATTCATATCACAATTCTCATCCCCCTCACTCCCCACCTCCCACTCCTTTTCTCCCTAATTCTAAAATCATTCAAACTTATTGTTTTAGGTCTGTTTTTTTTTTAATATATATATTTTATATATTGAATTACTATTATATTCAAGAAATATAAAGTTTTTTGAGGGGTTGAAAGAACTTTAATTTTGAGTGCCTACTTCAAGGGACTTTCAAACTAGTTGATAAACAAGTTACTAGCCAGGATGGCTCTTCTCTAAATTTATTTTTGCTAGGAAAAGAAGTTTGGACAACAGATCATGTCTTTGGCAAATATATGTAGGAAACAATTTACCTAAACATGTTTGGTTGTACAATCTTCAGTAATCATCTTTAGATGAAGAGATCCATGTAAAAATAAACATTTTTCATTAGTATGATAAGGGTTTCTTCTCTGCTCCTCTCCACTCCTTCTCCAGGTCCTCTCTTCCACTAGATACCCTTGCTCAAAAATGTTATAAACTTGCACTTTTAGACTGCTCTTTTCTCAACTCCCCAATTTTGACTAATGACTCTAATTTTCCACAGCATTAATCATATACACATTAAATAAATCCATATTTATTTGTTTTGACTATAATAATTATAACTTATCATTCTTAATAAATTATAATTATTAGTTCTTAATATTTATTTTTGTCCTTATAATTTTATATGACTCGTCAATATTTGGTCCCAGGCATTCAGAAGGTGGAACTTGAAATAGCTTATCTTGTTTTATAGTATTCCCATCACCATAGCATGGTTAGAGAGCTTAATAGATATCAAGTATTTAATCAAGACAATATCAACAGGAAAAATATCAGCATGTATTTATGGTATAAAACTAAGCTTGTATTCTACATTGTTTAACCTCCCCATACTATACAGGGAGAAAAATTAATTTTCTGTGCCTCTTAATGTAAATATTACAATATCTTATCAATTTTGTATTCCTTGCTGAAGGATTACAAACAGAATTGCCTCATTTCCATTATTCCTTTATCTGATGCATTTCAATTTTTCTACTTTTCCTTTCTTTTAACCCAAATTAACTAGACTTCTAAAGAGTTTCTCAGTTTGTGGTACTCTTCTGCCCAGAAGTCTGCCTAATTCACTCATGGAGTTGTCAGAATGGTCATAATTCACTGTTAACTGTGAGTAATCCTATGTAAGACCTAAAATTCAATATGCTGATAGAGGCCAAACCAATCAAAAAAGAAAAATAACTAAAGACCTTAAACCTTAGCACATCCTGAAAGGATTTCTAATAGCTGAGATCTCATTAAAAGATAAAGTTTGCATGTAAAGCCAGACAAAGGGAAGAGAAGCCACATAGGCTAAGTGATTGACAGTGTACCCGCACTCTTCATCCACTAGAGACCTCCACACACGCGGTTCAGTGGCTCAGGGCACACTGGCGCTTTAGTCTAATTTACAACAACAAAATGCTTTGCTACCCCATTTCTTCCCTAGGCTTCTGGTGCAGTTTTTCTTCCCACACAGGTCATTTCATCTCGTTATTTAAAGAACTATAAAAAAATCTCGTTATGTATACAAAAAGAAGACTTCATTGCTCAACTACAAGTAATTCCTTTTAAAAACAATAAGGGTCTATGGTTGGTGGCAAGGCTCCAGGATGTGTAAGTTCATGGAGGGTGGTGGGCCACACTGTGGGAGATGTTTGTGTGGAATGTGGTGGGAGGTGTGGGAGGTGGGCAACATGGGAATCCCAGTGGGTTCCGTGTAATATTTTGGGTAATCTAAGCACCTCTTGAAATATATGTTATATATATATAACATTTTTGTAAGCAAATACACATATATGCATATATATTTATATATCATTTTGCAAATGTTTGTATGTATTGTGAGAATTTTGATTTTTACCCATAATAAAAAATAAATAAAAAATAAAATGAGTAAGATGAAAAAAAAAAAAAAACAATGAGGGACTTTTAGACAAATACTGTAAAACCCAAGATTTTGTAAATTCAAGTTCCATAAACTAGCACAAAATCCACAGAAATACCACGCATACACACACATTCAAACATACTACATCAAGATGACTTGATTGTATTTCTTTTGCTTACTTCTAGTTTTTCAACCTGTTTGATAAAGATCAAATGGGTATCAAATAACATATTTATAACATGCCTACTCGATTTTCCAAAAATTGTTCGCCTTGTCACTGCTGTTTCAAATTCATAATTCCAGTCTCCTACTTTAGCTTTCGATGCCTGCATGCATTGACTATCAGAATAGTGTGGCTCTGGTCCCAGGTGTTCTAATCACCAGCACTATGACATTGACTTCTCTGAGCCTTCACAGAATGAAGGAGTCATGTTAAAATCTTTTACTACATTACTCATTAACCATGTATGACCATCATCTATATGAGAAGATCCATGAAAGGCATGGAGAATAAAATGACAAGTTCAAACCATACCCTGTCCAAAAGATATTTTTAATTAAATATGGGAGTCAGAGAGGAAAGCTGATCACACAATATATTGGGATTAGTCTCATGGCCTTCTCATTCCCCTTGACCCTCTATTCTACCCTATCCTGAGTCATCCATTTATATAGCTACACCATAGACCTTGTCATCTCCACATCATCATTACTGTAAAAAAATTCTGAACCAAATATCTTAACTTGCCAGTTTGATTACTTAATTACATCTAATATAATATATATATTTTTACTATAGAGACCATATCAGTCCATTGAGCCCTTTAAGCTTTCCCCTATATATCTAAAGTATGTTATGACTGGACAAAAAGAATATTTGATAAAGGTAAGAAGAGAAAGAAATGAAAACAAGCATTCAATAGAAAAAAATTTAAACATAAAAATATGTTCTTACAAAGAATAACAAAATTGATTTTAAAAAAACTTTAGCCAAATTGCTTGAGAAAAAAGGAGAAATTACAAAGGTAATCAGGAAAAATCCTGATATTAAAACTATAATAAAATAATATAATGAACAGCTGTAAATAAATTTTGCTAATGTAGACAAAATGGGAAATTTTCCTCATAAAAATATTTACCAAAATCGAAACAAGAAATGGAAACTCTAAATAGTCTTGCATTTAAAATTTAGATCTTTACTTAAAATCTTTCTATAAAAAATTTCTATCCCACATAGCTTTCCTGAAGGATTCATTTAAACATTTAAGAAGAAATAATTCCAATTTTACAAAAACTCTTCCAGAGATTAATACAAAAAAGTAACAATTACCAATTCATTTCAAGAACCCAGCTTAACCTGAATAACCAAAACCTGAGAAGAATATTATAAGAAAAGAAAAGTTCAGACAAATCTTTCTCATGAATCAAACATAAAAATCCTGAATATCATATTTGCAAAGAGAACTTAGCATTTTGGTATGTGAAAAACATATATGACTAAGTGTCTTTAATTCCATGAATACAAGGCTGGGTTAACATGCTAAAATATACCATTTTAGATTGTCAGAATAAAGGAAAAAAATAATGAAAAATCTCAAATTCAGTAAAAAATTTCATAAAAATAAATACATATTAATTATTTTAAAATTCTCAACACACTTAGAATAAGAGGCAAAAAATTCCCTCCTATATTGAATGCTATTCAGTATATTGGATGTTATTCAATATACTGAATTTGGTATATCACCATTATCACCACTTCTGATTAACATTGTGCAAGAAGGCTTTGCCTCTGAATTAAGGTAATAAAAAGAAATAAAATATATACAGTTTTTAAAGGATGAAAGAAAACTCAATACTCACTTATGATATTGTGTGCATAGGTTTGACAAAATAACCTAAAGAATAACTATTAAAATTAATAGTTAATTAATTTAAGAAAGTTGCTTCATACCTGATAAATATGCAAAAATAAGTTTTATTTCCTTATATAACAACAAGTAATCTAAAAATACATTTTAAAAATAAAATGAATAAATTAAAAGATATACCATTTTCATGGATTGGAAGATTTACTATTTATAAGATTTTAATATCTGCTCAAAGATGAACTATATATTCAGTGCAATTCCAGAGTAAATTCCTGAAAGATAGTCTTTGGGGAAAGTAAAAATATGACTTTAAAATTTATTTGGAAATACAAAATTTATAGGATATAGGTAGGATGATATGAATAACAAGTTATGGAACATACATTAATAAATATCAAGTTGTACTATAAAAATCCATTAATTAAAACAGTACAATATTAAGCAAATAGAACAGGATTTTTAAAAATCCTAAAACAGACTGATACATATATGGTATGGTGCTTTGAAGCTGCATGTACCCCAGAAAAACATATTCTTAAATCTAATCCATTTCTCTTGGTTTAAACCCATTGTAAGTAGGATTTTTTGATGAGTCTACCTCAGTTAAGTTGTTACCCACCACATTCAGGATGGGACTTTATCCTATTACTAGAGTCCTTTTGAAATGGAATGAATACAGACAGAGAGAAAGAAAGCCACAGAAACAAGAAGGAGAGACCAGCAGATACTGCCACGTGCCTTGCCATGTGTCAGAGGAGTCAAGGATCACTGGCAGCCAGTCTTCAGGAAGAAAGCATCACCTTTATGCCTTGATTTAGATATTTTCTTGACCTCAAACTGTAAGCTAATAAATTCTCATTGTTTAAGCCAACCTATTTCATGGTATCTGCTTTGAGCAGCCTAGGAAACTAAAACATATGGTTACTTGATTAATGAAAAAGATGCCATTACAATGTCATAATAAAAGAGGAACTTTTAAAATAAATTATCTTAGGTCAATTGGGTATCCATATTGGTAAAAATAAATCATTACATTATACTATACACAATATCAGTTGCAGATAATTTTTTTAAAACTAAATGTAAAATATTTGTTAAAGACTTTTAAAGAAAACATGGAGCATGCCTTCACTCCCTAAAGATAGGCAAATACCTTTTAACTGGGGCAAAAAAGTTACTAAAGATAAAAGAAAATATTGAGAATTTGGATTTCATAAACACTTATGGCTACACGCAGCAACATGGATGAATCTCATGGACATAATAAGTGAGAGAAACCAATCATAGTAGAATAGAGCTTTTATGATTCAATTTATATGAATTTCACAAACAGGCTAATTTATAATGAGAGACATGAGAATAGTTATTGGGAGGCAATAGGCATGAGAGAGACCTCATGGGTGCTTATATCATAAGATTAAGAGAAAATTTCAAAGAACGTGATGCTTAAACTGAGGTTTTAAGGTCAGTAGAAATATCCAGGTGAAGATGGGTGGTGGAACATGAGAAAATATTCCAGGTAGAGGTAATCTGAATGAGTGAAAGCTATGAAATTATATAATCACACTTTGATGTTAGATGTTTTCAACCATTAGAACCCAGCAAATTTTCTGAATTTCCTACATGAACCCACTCTATAGCCAGGCCAATCTATTCATTATACTGTTAATACTTGTGAAATTTTTCTCTCATCCTCCCCACTAAGTCAAACCCTCCTATCGACATTCAAGGTCCTATATAACTCCCTTTCTTAGCAATCTAAATTTACACTTACTTGTGTAAATTTGTGTGGGTGTGTGTGCATGTATGTATATATCTTATGAGGTTAGGGAAAGAAGGAGGGAGGGGAACGGAGGGAGGGAAAGGGAGGGATTTCCAAACTATAAGTGTATCTCCCCCTGATTACCCGAGTATATTTCATCTGTTCTTCAATGTTCAACAGAAATATTATTTTCTTCATGAAAATTTCATTGATCATTTAATCCACAACTATCTCTTTTTCCTTTCAGTCCATGTTTTCTATAATAAACAGCTTATTTTACTTGCTATTTTTTGGCACTTGCTTCTATAATGAATTTAATGAAATTTAATTGTCTAGTTCAATTCTAATTAATTGTCACCTCCTTGAGGTAGAGACTAAAAATTTATAATATCATTTAAAAGTGTGCATTTATTCCTTCAATAAAATATAGAGTTTTTACTATGTGCCAGAAACCAACAGGTAGGAACTAGATGTAACAATAGATAAACAATATAAATGAGGCTTGACCTCAAGAAATTCAGTCGAGTGGAACAGACAATCAATGAAAAATGAATAACAAACCTAGGGGACAAAGTAAAAGTATACACAAGACAGTGGAATAACATAAAAAGATAATTATATATGGAAGGTAGGAATATGTCTAATATATTTTAAAGCCACTTTCTAAAACTTTCTGGTGCAATCAATTTGCATTTATTAACTAAATATATTTAACTTATATCAATAATTATTCATTAATATCTTGAATATACAAAGATGAATGTGATATGAGCCCTGCCTTTATTGAATTCATAGTCTGATGGAGAAGGATGGATAAAAATGAAAGTGTTAGGTGCATTATAGAGATAAGAATAATGTTTTCTGGGGAACAAAAAGAACAAATATACCAGCTCTAACTGAGACATCAGGGAAAAATTTAGTGAAGTGACCATCAATTATTCATTTAACCAATATATACCATGTCCCTACTTGAGCCAGGTTCTGTGTTTAGATACTAGAGATAGAGTGGTAAACAAAACAGACATGGCATGTAGTGATATTGGATTTGAATTTTAAAAAAGAAATAGTCAATTTCAAGTGAATAAGATCAGGAAGAAAATCAAAGGCATGAGAAAAAGCTTGATAGACAATACAGAATCATGGTTTAGAGGTCAGTCTCTGAAGCTGGAATGCCCATATTTGATTCCTATCTTAAGCACTTAGTTGTTAGGTAACCTGGGGCAGATTACTTAATCTTACAAAGTCTCATTTTCATCATCTTTAAAATGTGAATGATGATATTAATTGTATCAACATAAGTTTATTGTAAATATTAAGATATTCACATATTATATACTATATATTTGATAGTCACATATTCAGCTTTGCATTTAAGAAAGATACTGATGGTTACAGCAGTGTAGATGATGCACTAGAGTAATAAGGGGATCTTTAGGAGGTTTTTGCAAAGACTGAGTATCAGACAACAATGGCTTAAATCAATGGCAGTAAAGATGAAGATGAGAACTTATTCAGAAGCACTTTGGAAGTAAGATAAAAATAATTGCAATGAATGTATCGCACTAACGAAGGATGTTGTTGATGTGGCAAAATGTGGGAGGTGTGAGAAGCGGGGCATATGGGAATCCCCTATTTTTTTTTTTATCTGACATTTGTATAATCTAATTATCTTTTAAAAACTAAAAAAAAAATTGACTTAGTTGAAATCAGAAAAAAAAAATGTTACAGTTTGCATGCAAATACTTGGCAATAGGAAAATGAATGGATTTTGACACCGTTTACCAAGATACAGGTGAATGAGGAGGTTTAAACTGAAGACATGAAATGTAACTTCCAATTTCAAAATGTTAAAAGTTAGGTACCTAAAGAAAATTCCAGTGAATATGCTCAAGCAACTGGAATTATGAGTTTAGAGTTCAAATGAGAATAGAAGTTTAGAGGGAGGGATTAGGAAATCATGAGCATTCTAGGGGTAGTTGGAATCATTTTAGTGAATGAGATCATTCTGAAAGAATAACTAGAATGTGATGAGACAGAGAACAAGAAGGTTTCTTAGGGTAAAACCTTGCCATATGTTAAGTTTCTTAAAATATTAAGTTCACTACTTAGGTTAAATTGTCATTTTAGTTTCTAAAATATATGTCACTGAAAATTATTGTATTCAATTTTTAAATACCTTTATTACCACTGTGATAACCCTTCCAATTTCATTAGTCAAAAAGTAGTAAGATAATTTATAAAAGATGCTTGACAAAAACAGACATTTTTATAATAACACTTTTCCCTATTCTAATCAAATTAATTGTCATCTCTTGAAATATCTGCAAAATATATTTCATATGCATTGTTCTGCTAATTGAAAGAATTACATTTTGAGAATGTAGGCTCTAACTTTTATCTTAGTATTTCTTACAAAGGAAAGAATAACCATTTTCTGTTAAGTTCTTTAATAAAGTTCTATGCAAATGACATTACTTACATATTGCATTTATTATTTCCCTTGAGAGGTTGAACTAATGCACTTTCTCTATCAATAAATACTTTTTGTCATATATAAGGTAACATGTATATTGAAAGGTAAACTAAATTGAAAATTTAAAAAACACTTGCAGTTCCCTGAAACTGCATGATTAACTCAATATAATATGGTTTAAGTCACTTGACCTTTATTTATCTCAGTTTCTTTGGCTAAAATGTAAGGAAAATAATAACTATCACTGAGTTCTTAGATTGCTAGAAGTCTTGAATAAGATATGAAAAAAATTTTTTTGTTGATTGCATAGAAGTGTGTAAATGATAATTATTGTCAAAATAATAATAAGACAAAGATAATGTTTAATAAGATGACCACTATTCAAGAAGGTGCTATAATTAGAATAGTGTTTAGATATTCTATAGCTTTGAAACAAGTAGCTGGCATGGTTGTGTTTTAACCAAAGGCAGAGATAGTGAGGAAAATGTTTTAAGTTTCTCCTAAGGACAGTTTTAATAAATATGATGTCTCTCTTGGCTACTATTAAATATCACCATTAGATATACCAGTTGGGCAAAAGGCAAAGAAGGATACATAGAATGCTAGGCAAATCTTTAGCATAAGCAGTAGCATCACAAGTTGTGCCAGGCTGTGCAGACAAGATCATTTTAGTCAGCCTCCTCATTTTAGACAAAATGACAAGGAATTACTTCATTCTCTGAGACCCTTTATTTCTTCAAATACCCCTTTCCTCACCCAGCATATCAAGAACTTAACTAAATAAATATTCAACTAGAGAAAATTTATACAGTGGAGAAAACCAGATAGCAACCAAAACCAAGGTACATTCCTTTTCTGGTTGAAGAAATATAGAATTGGCACTATTTTAATGTGCAAGACCTTAGAAGCAATATGAATTTCTCAAAAATAGCAAATACTAAATATCAAGCAAGGCCAAGTTTATATATGTGGGAACAGGGCAGGTTGGAACTTGAGAAAGAATAAGAAAATGACATAAAATTTTGTTGTTCCCATTGATAGAGTGTAGAAGTTAGCAAAATGCAGCCCAGGGGTCAAATCCAACCTAGTCCTGTTTTTGTAAATAAAGTTTTATGGGACACAGCCACACTAATCCATTATATATTGTTTGTCTATTTATATGCTACTATGGCAGAGTTGAGTTTTGGGGACAGGGATAATATAGCCTGTAAAGCAAATATATTTACTTCCTCCCCTTAAGAGAAAAAGTTTGCTGACCTCTCAGTACAAAGAAAGGAAGAGGAAACATTTTGCAGAGAAATAAAAAGTACAATCAATGCACAGTGTAAGAAGTGGAATTTAATGTTGAGGAAGAAGTTTGATTGCAGGAATGACAACATTTGGGCCATGCAAGAAAAATAAAAAGCAAGAAACACATGCTAATCATATTATTTAATATGAATTGAGAATAGATGAATGAAATTAAAGGTGATTAATGTCAGAACTTCTGGGTTCTCCTCACAGACATCATCATCTAAAAATTTAAATGCTAGGTAATCTCTAGAGTTCAATTCAGGCCTGAAGATCCATGATTCTAACTATTTCCTTGAATCCCCTGGAGTAAGTGTTTCCTTACCTCACAGAAAAAATTACTCACTGCATTTATTTTATTATAAATGGAGAGAAGTATGAATGTAGGCTAATACATAATTCTTACTAAACATAGCTTCACTGCAAAAGTTGATTCTTATGGAAAAGTTCTTCTAAAAATCTCAAATGATAGGTGTGTTATTCAGCCAAAGGGGTGCTGATGCAGTGTACCAGAAATCTGTTGCTTTTATAAAAGGTATTTATTTAGCGTAAAAGCTTATAGTTATAAGGTCTTAATGAGTCCAACTCAAGGTATCATAAGAGGTACTTTCTCACCCAAATCAGTTGCCACATGTTGAGACAAGATAGCAGGCAGTCTCTGCCTGGTCTCTCCTTCCTTCTTCTTCTTAAGGCTCCAGCTGCCCAGCTTCTTCAGATCTCAGCTGTAGGCTGGCATAGGGCTTGTCTCACTTCCCAGGCCCACAGGATCAAAGTTCTCTCCTCTTCCGTGTCATAACAAAGTTCTCTCCTCTAGCATCTATGGAGCTCTTTCTCTTTTCTCATGTATCTTCTTTTTGTCTTCTTGAGTGCATGTCCATTTATATAGCCCCCCAAGGGGACAGGGACTTAACCTGAGTTACACCCTACTGACATGGTCGAATCAAAGCCCTAATCTTAACATAATTTAATCAAAGATATCTCACACTTGGTTCACTTCCACAAATATTGTCTACTTCATTGCTCAATCCTTAAGAGCTATTGCTATGAAAAAAGTGAAACTTCCCTTAAGCAGTATGTTCTATTAGCCAGAGAAAAAAAAGGGAAATAAATACAGAAAAGGAACAGAGATATTATCCATATTTTCTCCATCTCTGTGCACTGTGGGGACCTTTCCATTAGGAAGAGAACATGGACTTTAGTGAGATATGCTCACTAAAGTTGTGTTTTATGTTTATTTACCTGTTTGTTCATTTGCTTCACTCAAAGGGTATTTTTCTTTTCTTATTACTTTCAGTTTTACTGCTGTAAAACGTATGACTGATATGGTAAACTGAATGATAGCCCTTAAAATGCCCATGTCCTAATCCCCAAAGGACCTGTGAATACATCATCATACATGGTATGCAGTAAAGGATTAACCTTGCCCAAAGAAAGATTTGGTCTTTGTCCAATTCCTGAAAGTAACCTCTAAATCCTTGGAATGTACTGCTTGATAAGAATCTTTGTTTACTTGGAAGCCTTGGCCTACAGCAAATAGTATTAACAGTGATGAGGATCTTGGACCAGGTGATATCAGCATGATTTTTTGAATGTCTGGAGACTAATGTAAACCACACAGGCAGTCAGCTATGCTTATGTGAACAACACCCAGTAAAAACCCTAGACACCAGAGTTGGGTCAGCTTCTCTGATTGGCAATACTCTGTGCATAATAAGCACTATTCACTAATAAGAACTAATACATAGACAATTTGATATATGATGTACAAAGTTTTTAAAATAACTACCTTAAACTATACTTTAAAAATTAAAGGAAATCACAGATAACTAAAAGAAACCATGAAAATGATGTATGAACAAAATAAGAGAATTTCAATAAAGAGAGAAATCATAAAAAGATCTTCAGCAGAAATACTGGAGCTGAAAACCACAATAATTGAAGTTAAAGATTCCCTAGAAGATGTCAACAGCATCAAATTGGAGCTGGCAGAAAAAATAAACAGTAGATTGAAGATAAGACCATTGAAATTATCTGGTCTGAGTAGGAGAAATTTAAAAAAGAATGAAGAAAAGTGAACAGAGTCTAAGAGACCAGAGGGTAGCTATCAAGCATACCAACATAGGCATTATGGAGAAGAAAGGGGAAGACAGAATTATTGAAGAAATAATGGCTAAGAACTTCTATAATTTAACAAAAGATGTGAAAACACACACTAAAGGAACTCCACAAACTCCAAATAAGATAAACTCAAAGAGATCTACACAGAGACATACTAAATCTAAATAAAAGAAAGAAACAAAAACCTACAAAACAACAACATGCCAAAACTTATGGATACAGTGAAGGCATTGTTTAAAGGAAAATGTATATCTGTAAATGCTTAAATTAAAAAAGAAGAAATATCTCAAATTGGTGACCTAACCTCACACCAATAAAAACTAGAAAAGAAGAGCAAATGAAATACAAAATGAACAGAACAAAAACTGTAATGAAAGTGGCAACATTACAGTAACAATACAGAAATTAAAAGGATTATGAGGATACAGTAAACATTTGTATACCAACAAATTAGATAACTTGGATGAAATGGACAAATTCTTAGAAATACACAATTTTTTAAACGACTCAAGAAGAATATCTCAACAGACCAATAACAAATAAAGAGATTGAATCAGTAAAATAATAATAATAATAATAACAACTGTTTCCTAACAAAAAGAAGTTGAAGACCAGTTAGTTTCACTGGTGAATTTTACCAAACAATAAAAGAATTAATACCAATCTGTCTCAAACTCTTCCAAAACATTGAGAGGAGGGAATACTTCCTAACTAATTTTTGAAGCCAGAATTACCTTAATACCAATGCCAGATAAAGACATTCCAATAAAAGAAAATTACAAACCAATAAAGCCTATGAATGTAGAATAAAAATCCTCAACAAATACCAGCAAACTGAATCCAAAAGCACATTAAAAAGACTATATATCATGACCAAGTAGGAATTATCCCAATAATACAGGTGGTTCAACATAAAAAATCAATTAATGTAATACACCACATAAATAAAATGAAAGGGGGAAAACACATGATTATCTCAATTGACACAGAAAAGGCATTTGAAAAAACCCAGCACTAAACAAACCAGTAAAACACTTAGTAAACTAGTAATAAAAGGAAAATTTCTGAATATGATAAGGGCATATATGAAAGATCTACAGCTAATATCATACCCAATGGTAAAAGACTGAAAGATATCCGACTAAGATCAGAAACAAGACAAGGGTGCACAGTTTCACCACCATTATTCAACATTGTATTAGAGGTTCTACCCAGAGAAATTAGGCAAGACAAATAACTATTACGGCATCCAAGATGGGCAGGAAGAAATAAAGTTATCTCTACTTGCAGATGGCATGACCCTATATATAGAAAACCCTAGAGAATCTACAAGAATGCTAATGTATCAAATAAATTAGTTCTCCAAAGAGATAACATATAACATCAATATACAAAAATCAAATGTGTTTTTATACACTAGCAATGAACAATCAAAAAAAAAAAGGTAATCAAGAAAATAATTCCATTCATAACAGCAACTAAAAGAATAAAAGATCAAAGAATCAATTTAATCAAGAACATTAAAAACTTGTATGTGGAAAACCACAAAATATTGCTTTAAAAACTAAATAATACCTAAATAAATGGAAAGATAGTCTGTATTCCCTGGATGAGAAGACTTAATAATGTTAAGATGTCAATATTACACAGTGATTTATAGTTTCAACACAATTCCAATAAAAATTCCAACAATCTTCTTTACAGAAGATTGGAAAAGCCAATCATCAAATTCATATGGAAGGAGAAGGGACACCAAATAGACAAATCTATCTTGAAAAAGAAGAACAAAGTTGGAGGACTCACACTTTCAGATTTTAAAGCTTATTACAAAGCTACTGTAATCAAAACAGTATGGTACTGGCATAAGGGCAGACCTATAGACTGTGATAGTTACATTGATGTCTCAACTTTTTCAAATTATGGGGTCCGTTGTTGTCACGCTCTGCCCTGATTAGTTCTTTGAGGGTATATCATAGATGGGAGTTGTGTGTGTGGTCAGTTGATTGCATCTACAGCTGATTGCACCCAAAATCAACACAGGAGATTGCCCTCAGCATTGACTAGAGTCTTAATGCCAGAATCAAGGATTTCAGAATTCAGAAAGAATTCTGTCTCTACTTCAGCCAGCCACCTGCTCCTGGGGAATTCAATTTCATCTGCATCACAGTTTCCAAATTGTACCCTACCATTCAGAATTCAGACCTGTAAATTCCATAGTCATGAGTCAATATATGTAATAAACTTAACATTTATATGTATACTTAATGTTTATGCATATATATAAACATGTTTATATATATGTACACTTACATACATACATCAGGTCAGTTCTGTTTTTCTGAGAACACTGACTAATACACAGACAAATGGAATAGAATTGAGAGTTCAGAAATAAACCCACTCAAATTGTGCAATTTTAAAAATATCATTTATTGTCTCTCAATTATACTTTGATAAACCTGTAAAAATGCCAAGTCATTTTCTGAATATAGATTTACCAGTATTTTCTATATATATTGAAATTGTCTTAATTATAATTTTAAAAGACTTAAAAAGTATCAAAACTAATTAATATTCATTTTGATCAACAGTTTCATACACAATTGTTGGATATAAATTAATAATTATAAAATTTAGGCAAAATAATTTGACAACATATGTTAGTTCTACTATGAATCCATTTTTTGAAAAAATTAGTAAGAAACTTACAACATACTTTTATACAAAGAAATCCACTGTGAATGTTTATCTGAACAAAAATTTAGAAATACTTAACATTTCAACAATAGCAAAAATATTGAATAAATGAAAGTAAATTCACTCTTTGTATGGTATTTTTATGGATATAGAAAAATGATTCCAGTGATATTTAAATGGAAATTTAATTTCCCTTACAACCTTTAAAGATTAAGATAAATCTTTTACATTGCTGGTAGAATAATAAATTGATACAAGCTATTAGGAAAATAATTCAACCATATCTTGTAAACCTTATCATGTATATACTTTTTAACTAGGTATTTCCTTCCCTAGTTTTTGTATATGCCATAGAAAAACTTAAATATATGCAGCATGGAATATGTACAAGTACATTCATTATAGCCCTATTATTTTACAGTGAAATTTCCAGCAAACACAAAGGATTCAATTTTATAGAACTACAAATTACCATCACTTGTTATGTATTTAAATCAACATGCCAGAACACAAATTTTATTATACTAAATATGGCATATATCAATTGGTAAAATTCTCTATACTAGTTTCATGATTTTGTGATTTTTGTATTATGTCTTCACAAAACTTAAGAGGGTCAAATTTTACAGAGTTCACACAGTTCCTTGAAATTTTGGCATTTAAATAAATATGATTTAGTTTTACTACATGTATATTAAAGCAAATATATTGTTGAATTTTGCATGCCTTTTAATTTTACATGTCATATATATATATATATATGTTCTGTAGCTTCCTTTTTTCAAAAAAGAGTGAAAAATACAATTCAGAATGATAGTTATCCTGGAGAAGTAGAAAGAGGTATATTAAAAGGAAGAATGAATTGTAATCTAATTCTTAAGTAAATTGGGCACAAGTGAGTTCCATATTTTATACCACACACATACACACATATATGCATATGTGTGTGTGTGTGTATATATATATATATATATACATATATATATATATATACACAATTTCTTCCCTAGTTATTTTAATAGAAAGAAATAGTATGGCCATATTTTCAGAATTTAGAAATATATTTTTAAAACCCCACATTAATCAATTTAAAACAAAGATTATTTTAAATAAAGTGCAAACAAAATCCAATATTGAAATAAACTTATAGTCAAATTATTAAATAGAAAAATTAAAACTAATTCTGAAAAGGAAAAAGAATATTCTTTATCAAGACCATGTTCCAGAGGTATGCACAATATAACAACTTTCAGTCATCCATTCATTAGTTCCACTAATATTTGTTAAGGATCTACTTAATAAAAATTAAACAGGTTTCTAGGACCTGAAGATACAGCAGTAAGACAAACAACTAATACATAAAGTAGTGCTGAGCTTTTGTGTTGCAGCGTAGAAAGACTCAGTGGGCCTCAGCTGCCGCCAACCACATCTGGGCCACTGGCCTCTGTCTCCAACTGCTTCTTTTGACCTAGTTTTTCAGATATGCTTTCCATAGACAAGGAGCTGCTCTTGAGAAAATAATTGTTTCCATTTACCACACACTTCTCCTTCCCAGGACATAAAGACATTCTAAGGGAACGAGGTGTGTCTGCATATATGTGTTGTGTACCAGAGGAAGACTCCTAAATACAGACCTACCTTTAGATCTAGTCCATGAAACAAGACCTTATCACTTCTTAAATCCTATCGTTTATCCCTTCAGGTGACTCCATTTTGGTCCCAGAAAAAAAAAATGTTCAATAGGTTTTTCACTATTTCTCCTTATCAGTTTTGGTCTGAGTTAAATTTTCTATACTAGGGCTTCTAGCTCTACTTAAATCAAGGGATAAGGCTGGGCATGACTTGTCCCTGAACCTAACTCAAGTGTTATGAAGTTCCCAACATATGTTCTATGGCAGATAAGAGGTTGAAGTATTTAGAGAATTTAGAGAATATCTTAGGGCATGTTGTTTCCTAAAGCCAAGAGAGAACTTAATTAGTATCAAGTCCATGCCCCCAAATTACTACTAAATGTAAATTTTGTTTTGTTTTGTTTTTTTATTTGTTTATCCCATTAGATTGGACATTCATTTTGGAGTAATGTTTCATTCATTTTTCCATCTTTAGTATCTTGCAAAACATCTGGCATGTAAGAAAATGTGGACAATAAATCTTTTTTAAGTAACTGTGGCCAATAATTTAATTTGCTTTGATTTACAGCTTAACGGTTTTGAACTTCATTCAGTTTTCCCCAAGCATATTCCCAAGATAAAATGTTCTCACTCTCTAACTACAGAAATTATTGACAGACTACGGGAAATCTCCTAAAGATTACTGAGAGAGATTGTGAGCTGCTTTTCCATAGTTTGAGCTGTGAAAACATGGTGCCCTGGTTTCCCTCTCTGAACACAGGAGTTATGTGTGATTTACCTAATGTGATTTCCATCTGGGCACCTCAGTGTTCCTCTGCCAATTGCACATGTAAAATTAGACCATTTTGGAAATGACCACTAGAGGTCATCACTTATGTTTAAACTTAAATCCTTCTAAAGAAGCATGATTGTTTTTTTTACGGCATAAGAAGATAAAAATAACTGAAAGTAGGAAACATATTGGTGATGTTTGGAATTCCCAGTCTTCTATAGCAAGAAGTGTTTTGTTATCTACTTGCATGTCTTAAACAGTCTTAATTATTTATAGCATCATGTTCATAAACACTTTTTTACATTATGTATTCAGTTCTCACACCTGCTTCTTTGAAACATAGGCTAAAGGGACACTTTAATGGTTCCCTGGGCTGGTTTTTTACTGTTTTGTAGACACTTGTAAACATTCAAACATCATTTTCTCTCAGAACTGCCCAATTAGAGTAACCTCACGAATAAGGTCACTTACAACACCTGTGTCCTTCAAAACCTTCTCCAGCAAGATTATCTCGAGAATTCCAAATAATGGAAATGTTTTGTGGGTTGCCTTTAAGAGGAATTACTTTTACCAATGGTTTCTGGTGGTGTGCCAGGCTTCACTCTACAAAGGAACTTGCGTTTGAAAACATATGCAGGCATTATCTAAATAATTAAAATTAGCCCCATACTACCAGACATCATACGAAAATTAATCTAACAGTTTTAAGATGATACTTTCCTTTTCCCATGAGTGAGTTCTTAGTAACATCACTTTTTGGAATGTTTTTCTTCTGTTACCTCGTGAGATAAAGAGTAAATTGCCTATTACTGCTCACACAGTGAAGTTGAATATGATGAAACTTCCATACAGCTAGTATCTTTCTTACTTGGTATATTACACATACCATCTCCTTCCCCTGCCAACCTATTAATGACCCTTTCCTTATTCAAACAATAGTTCAGAATTATGATTTTTTATCTTGCTAATTTGTATCACTTTGCCTACTTGTTACCATCTCCAAAGAATTGGGGTATTTAATTATAATATTGATATGATATTTTTGATGCTTTGGTTGGTAAAACTGCTATTTATAAAGAGAGATGCTATTTCCATGATTAAGGTTTTTCTTTACAGTTAAAAAACAAGATACTAAAATTTATCTTCAGTTACATTATAATTATAAACGTGGTGGAAATGTTCAATTAAAAATAATTTTTAAAAATTCAATTTTTAGTTCAAAATAACAACTAGAAATATGATTCTTATATAATCATAGGCAGAAATATATAGAATAACATGACAGATTTATTCAGACACCAGGTACCAGAGAGGCCTCTAATTAAAACCAATATTCATTAATTTTATTTAATCAGATCATATAAGAAATATTAAGATTCAGTGAGATGCTTAACTAATTTTAAAAATCAAAACTTTGGGTGTGGAATTATAAGCAAAAAAAAAAAAACAGTAAATGTCTAATGGTTTTGAGAGCTAATGCTTTTTGAGTAAAAGTAGGTAAGTTTTTAAAAGTTTAGATAAGAAATGAGGATATTTTCCTCTTTAACACTTGGTTCTCAGAAAGTTTTAATTGTTAAAAACAAAGGCAAATATAAGTTCTATTATTACCCGTTTATTAAGAAAATAAATTACAGAAATGCAAATAATACAAAATATTTTCAAAGGCACAAACTTTTCTACAATTCTAATGTGGAATTTACACGAATGTATAAACTGTCCTACAAATGTACTATTATATATAATAACAATGTTAAATCTGATGCTAAAATATTCTGTACATACAAAATGCCCTCATTGCGAAAAAAAGACCACAAATATCTGACACAATGAAATGTTGAGGATTTTTGTTTTTGTTTTTGAGAGAATTAAAACACTAATATGTATTTTTATATTGCATGTAAACTGACTGCAAGGATGTAAATTGTAAACCAGTAGGGTGCCTTACTATATTAGGAAACAAAACTAGTTTGCAATTAATATAAAATTTGAATTTTGTATATATGTTTTATAGAATTATAGAGACTTCAAGTCTGTGCTATAGATGCATCTATCAACATTCACAAACATTTTTCAATACTATCTTAAATCCCAGTAAAAATATAGTAGTGATTAAAGCTAAAACTGACCCAGAGGGGCAGGGATAGGAATTTATAAAATAGTGACTGTTCCCAAGACCTCCAACTTTGAAAAGAGGGATTAATAGCTTTAAAGGATGTATGACAGAAGAATTTCTCAAACATTTGGCACATTATTTGTTCCAAACCACAAAATGATGTGTAAGCACTTTAAGAAAATCTCAGGAGTAAAAGAAAATGATTCCTACTTGCTAAAGAAGGATCTCACAATTTGTCACCTTGGAATGGTTCCATTTTATTTTTTGTGAAATTTGTTTTTTAACTGTCAAGTGCAGAAATTTCCTTCACACGCCACAGTGCACACATTTCGCCTCATATTCACAGAAAAATTCACCTGAGGATATATGCCATATATTAAACAACTAATGCACATGGTGAAAAAGTTTAATATATTTTGTTATTATTTTCTTTCCTTTTTATTTGTTTAAAAACAGCACCTTTAATATATAATATATACCACCTTATAATATATAACAGAAAGCTGAGAGTCCAATATCATGCTGTTAAGTTTTCTCTCCTTACCATATGAGAACAGCCTCTTATACAGCTGGTCTGCTCTTTAACCACTGTCATACCCCAAATTTAATCATTGTGTAGAACTTTATAGCATGCATTTTCTTGCATGCTGACATTTTAGGGAGCACATCAAGTCATTTTAAGCTATTTACTTTTATACTGACTTCTAAAAATCCATTTTTATACTCTGTCTTACTCTCAGATTTATTCTTGTACACCAACTCAAATCATATTTAAATTAAAAGGATTATGAAAAGTAAGCAAATTATACATAGATATATTCATGACTTCATAAAACTGATGGACTATGTCAATATGATGCTAGTTTCCTGAAATTTGAAAATATCTAGGATATTTATGTCTCCTATGTCTCAACCTTTAGTGCACTTACCATTCATTTCACAAGTTTTAGCACTTTATTAAACATACTCTCATCCTCTTGTTTTTGCATTTTAATAAAAATTATCTCATTATACACTCTTTGTAGAGGGGAATTAAATCTCCCACTTCATTTTATATTGTGCATAGTGTCTAGAAGACTAACAGACAAAGTAATTGCTCAATGCATAATTGTGGTTGCCTTCTCTGATTAAGGTAGAAATATTCATTAGGGTTCCTTATGAATGTATTTCCCTTTCAAAGGTAAGCATGAATAATATTCTTCTCCCACTTATGCAATTTTCTGCTGTCCTTCAATTTTGCATGTGTCACAACAAGGGGAATGTTATCCTCGAATCCTAACCTCCTTCATTGATTCATTCCATCACAGTATCTACACACACACACATACACATACACATAAATACACATGTACATATATGAATATATATAAACATATACCTATATATAAATGTATATATACATGCATATATATGACAAACTATTATAGAGCATTCTTATAAATGATTAATTTTTATTATTTTGTTTGTTTTAAGTCCTTCACTTTATGAAAAGTAACTTTTTAAAAGGAAAAGAGAAGTTGTTTTGAAATAATGGGTAAATCTTACAAAAGTATGTATATAATAATCATACCTCAATTTAAAAAGGCATTTATTATCAAGTGAGTTGGTTTCCAAAGGAACTCCTTATTTTAGATCATGGGTTTGGAGGCAAAACAAAATTTTGAAGGTGTGTTTTCCTTTGTTTTATTGTACTGAACTGGAGCTAGGGCTTCATGGAAACTCAGTAATCACCCGCACAGCTTTTTATAAAACAATCCAATGTTAGAGAGTCACACAAGTGTCTTTTGTACAAAAATATATTTACTTTCATTTTTTTAATTTTAGAAGAAAGCATTTTTCTAGGCAATTTTTCCAAGAATCTTTTGCACTGGACTTTGTCAAGTATGTGATTGAAACAAATGTCTACACTACAAAACTTATAAAATGGTGCAGTGTAATTTCAGTGTAGTGATGGTCACCATACCAATACTCATGAAAGTCCATTATCTATCAACAATGAAGGGTTTCAGTCAAACAGAACCTAGCAAAGTCTGCACTCCTCTCTGACTGATTATGAATTTGTTTGTACCAAATATTAAACCTTGATATCAAACTGTCATATATAGGAAATATCAATAAAATAAAAGATTAATTATTCTTAGTTAACACACAAAATTAAAATAACTAGATGATACACCAAAGAAAATGTCCATACGTGGGGAAATGCTAAAGACAGAAAGATGTGAATCACATTATTCAAAACACAAACATATGCATAAACACATATTCATACATCTACCAACACAGTCAATCTTGGAAGCATACAATGTCCCACATTTGTGACTATTCCTTAGGCAATAACAAATTCTCTATCTGCTTCTGTAAATAAACTACGTTTGTTCCTAGGATCAAAACAAACTGGACTTTTCAAGGAATGAGGAATATAAGAAAGAAGAAATAAATGGCATCTTGGTTTGTGCCTAGGAGTATAAAACAAGAAATCTTCTGAGATTTCAAACAAACAAAATAATTGTCTTTGCTAAGTAAGTTCAAAATATATACTCTAAAAAAAAGTAACCACATTCAAGTTAAGACAGGGAAATTACCAGGTACTCAAAGACTAAGCTGTCGTCTTAGGAGACAGTATGGAGCTCCACTATGTTTGGTCACACAACCTAAGCATGTCAAGGAAACAAACAACACAGCAGGCCTTGGAAAAACCACAAACATATAACTTCCAATCTGTTCCCGGGCATATATGAGGCATAAAATAAAGGAAAGTGTCCTTGTTCTCTTTTTCATAATATAAGTGTACCTATAACACCTCCAACTCTATAAAGGTTTGCTTTACCCATGAATAAATTTCAGTCCTGGATAATTCATCCTAAATTCATTCCATCCAGTCAATAAAATTAATAGCTTAAAGTTTGTACAGCCAGAGATACCAAGAATAGCTCCTAAAACTTAGATTATTTTTAAATTTTACATTTTGCTTGGGGAGCCTTATACAATTTTAATTGCTATCGTAGCATACCCATATTCAAAAATGAATATTTTAATAAATTCATTAATATGGTAGCAAATCAATAGGAATAACTTGTCGTAACAACTATCAACATGAAATATGTTTCAGACTATGTAAAAATAAGAATCTAAAATGTTTCTCAACTTTTTAAAATTCAGGGTATATTAAAAGGTAAAATATAGTATAAGAGATAGCCAATTAAAAAAAAAAAAATCTAGGACTAGAATAATGAAAACTGTCATAGTAATTAGTAGAATATTTGCCACAATTAAATATGTGTTTGTATGTATAGTAATATTTCTCAAAAGAAGAGAAAAGTTCATACACAGGGCATTGAATGTTTGGACATGGGAGAAGGAAACAAAAGTGATCAAAGCCAGTCAGAGAGACAAAATTCAGAATAATATGCACTGCTCAGCTCAGTTTGGTATGGTACATTGGGTGGAAAGGAGAAAAGTTGAAGGCAAAGCTGTAAAGGTTGGTGGATAAAGACAATAAACAGTTTTGAATGTCAAGTTGAGACTTTGTATTTTGTTAGCTAACCTGTGGGTAGCTATTTTGTGCACTATATAAGGTTGTCAAGACTTACAAGATTTAATTTTATCTACTGTGATTTTAACAAGTTGTAGAATTATATGTCACCCAAATTATATCAGTCAAAAGGCACATAAATTCATATACATTAGTCAGTTTTCTCCCTATGTAATTGTATTTCAACTATGAGTCTCATTCCACAACATTTTCTGTCTCTACTGTATTACATAACTTCATTGCCCATGCTTCCTCCATTCCCAATTAGTATTGGTTGACCTGAAGTACAAGAACAAGGAATAAAAAGATAGAAAATTAAACTAATTGGTCTTTGGGATAATTTCCTGTACTTACTATGAAAGATGAGACTGAATTCTTCATCATGTTGATAAATTGTCCTTGAAGACTATTTCAAAAGAGGGGTATGTAAGTGGTAGACATGGAACTGGTAACATTACACCATTCCCAAACCTTCTTATGTTGTACCTTCTCACTAAAGAGGCTTAAAGCCAACTGCTTTTGTAGTTTCCCTTCTTGCTTAGGTAAACATGTGACTGATTGAAGATTTCTGGAAGTACTTCTGAGAAAGGCAGTAAAAAAGTGATAGACATAGATAAACATGAGTATAAGAAGTATACACTCATTATCCAGGATGTGATGCCTGGAACTGCAGTAGGCATCTTATGCCCATTGGAAAATGACCAAAAAAAAAAAAATTACAGGGTCATTGAGACTGAAAGTGCTTAATTGCTGCACCAATACCAGCAAAAGCTGGAAGAATTTCTTATTATAGGGAAAAAATAAATGACTATTATTTAATTCACAGTTACTTGGGTTTAAGTTTTTTTGTTTTTGTTTTTGCTATTGTGGTTTTGGTATGGATATTGTTGTTATTGTTCTTACTTGGACCTGAACCTATTCTTGATCAGTACAAATTGTTGTATTTTTTTTCCTACAAAAGTGGCATCATTTACATAAAAACAGAGTCTAGTATGGAGGATGACTCCGAAGAATAATACCCTTTCAGGTACATGGGTTCTGTATGCTTCTTATACTTATATTTTCAACTAATTCATTAAAAGTACTTAGACTCAAATAAATAACATATATAGGTTTCCAATGAAGGTTTTGATCTACAATAACAACACAAAATTCAAGGTTTACAAATAATATGAAAAACTATTGTTTTTTAAAATATATGGTCCATTAATTGAGATGTGTTTTAGATTGGCAAACATTTGAGTCAAGGCAAAGTCTCTGGACTGTTTATGTTGTAAAGCAAAAATAAAGACAGAAATGTTTTAAAAATGAACTTTTTCAAATAAAGTAGGGTCAGTTCATATATTTTTAAAGTTAAAACTATTCGTGTTGATGACAGCTTAAATATTATGTAAGAATTTCTGCTTTGAAGGTAGCAGAATATACATCCAATAACATAATATATGTTTTTTACAATAGGAGGACTTTTTCAATGAGAATAAAAAGGTGATAATGCAGATCTCTAGATTTTTGTCATAAATAACCTTATTAATTCCTGTTTAGAAAATATGAAAGGGGTCAAAATCATTAAAAAGAAGACTTTTGCATATACTCTTGCATTTTCTCTTGTAATATAAAATTTTAATAGTTACCACAATCTTGAAGTTGTATGATATCCTTTATCACTTTAAATTAACAAAATAATGTTTATAATATATAACTTCTCCATTTTTGTAATCTTGTCCTCCCATAGCCTGCTGGTTGTAAAACAATAAATATTAAATGTCTTTAAATGCTAGTCCTTAGACATAAAATAAAATGATAAAGGCTTTTATTATTTAATAATTCTACCAGAAAATTAGACTGAACTTTCAGAAAATTTTGGAGAATATAGCTCAAGGTTAATGCAACTTGTCAGGTGTACTAGAGAAAGAAATCATTTGTGTCCTTAGCCAAAAATTGTGGTACATACCGGTGAATAAAAAACTCAAAAGCCAAAGAGTAGTTTGTTTAGGAAGATTACATCTCTCTTTGGTGTTTTAAGGGAAAAAAGACTGCCATTCAGTAGTGCCCCTATTGGTTAAACAAAATTCAAGAAGCAAGATGTATTTAAAGGAGACTATCACTGCCATGCACTTTGTCTAAGTCTTTCAAATACTAAAACTATTTTCCAAAGTGAAGAATGCAGTGAGTAGATTTTGTATGTCTGTGCTTTGAGTCTATTCCCTGTTAACCTTTCACTGAAAAGACATGCCAGACTTTATGTTCAGACAATTGTTCTGTTCAAAGAAACACTAAGAAAAAAATAAGCAATTGCACTTGAAATATGAGGAACATTTTAATGGCATTAGAAATAATTTTGCTTTGCTAGCTGCAGGGCTAACCAAAATAACTAAAGAAAAACAGTCCAAAAATGTGATTAAAAGATATTTAGATTTATCACTGAACTTTGTGTGCTGTTTCTCAGACCTTTCTTTCACCAGCTGATAATAAATGTCATGTAGACCTCATAGTCATGTCACAAAAGAAAAAGTATCTCTTCCTTGAAGTGTAAGGTCCTCCATCTTTTCAAAAATGACTGATATTACAAAAAAGAGATTAAAGTCTAAAATGTTAATCCTTTAAAGTGGAAAGAAAGTTTCTAAAACCTGGATATTTTCTCACTATGACAAATCATTTTAATGTAACAATTATAAATTATATATTAGCCTCTCAAGTAATAAGTGAACTTACAAATAACCTGCATTAGGTAATATCAATTTATCCTAGTAGGGATATGTTGCAAATCTACTAAATAACTCAGTATTGTGTTTTTCTGTTTCAGGTTGTTTGCTATTAAGTGTGGTGGATTGAATTACATACCCCAGTTTGGACTTGTTCTTCGTCTTGCTCCACATTCTGGTGGGGGTGAATCCATTGTAAATAAGAGCTTTTCAAGATATTGCTTCAGTTAAGGTGTGGCCCAACTGGATCAGGTTGGACTTTAATCCAGATTACTGGAGTGTTTTATAAGCAGAGGGAAAGTCAGATGAAGGAAGAAGCCACTGGAGAATCAAGAAGCTGGAAGTCAATGGAACCAGTTGTGTAGTATTTGTTTTAGCAGCTAGAAAACTAAAACACTAAGAAACATAAATTTTGTAATTGAAAAGACAACCAAACATAAAACAATTATTTAATGTACTAAGCGGAATTTACCTAGAGTAACTGGTATAGTGCAATGATAGAGAATATGAATTCTATGCTCAGATATTCAGGGTTCAAATATTTCATCTCTTGTCTAATTCTGATCTTTGGATGCTGACCTTACCTATATGTGCTTTGGTTTTCCAAACCGTTATATTGGTTTCCTGGCCATATTTCCATACCTGTTTCCTAAACCAAGCATTATAGTCTATGCTCCCTACCAAAAAAGCCTTTCTTCTTCTTCACTTATTTTCTTCTTCCCTCCCTCTCTTCTTCTCCCATCCTTTCTTTCTGCTTTCATCCTTGCCTTCCTCTCTTAGAGAGAAAGTCTATCTAGAATCCCTATATTGTTTCCTACCTAGGCTAAGCATCTTAGAAAGAACCCCTTTAATTCTTGTTTTGAGCCTATATTTAAATGAAGCTCTATGTTTTGTCCTCTTGTTTTCTTTCTGTATATGCACACACCACCACACTGTTATTAGCTCTCCAAAATCAAAGCTACTTCCCAAACAGTAATACCATAGAGTCCTAAAACAGGGCTTCATTCTAAACTAAAATTCTTCTAGAAATCCTGGAATGTCTCCTGAGAGACTTTCTCATGATACATCTGTCCTCCCCAAAAAACTACACTAAAAATCAAGGTTATTAGAGAGATGGCCTCAGAGGTATATTTACTTTGTGGTAATTCAAAGAGTTGTGTATTTATGACAGAATATATCAACACATTTAAAACTTAACTCACCCTTTTGCCCTACCACGTTCTCATTTGTCCGGGTCAAAAATTTGGAATTCACTTTCCGTCCTGCTTCTCCCTCCCACCAATCCTAAATGTTTCCCTCTGCCTCTGAAATATCTCTTGACTCTTACACCCTTGCTCAACTCCACTCCCACTCACGTGGGTCAGGCCTTCATAATCCCTTGAGTGTCTCAATATAATGCCCTCCTAACGCATCCTGTCCTCACTCTTGCTTCTATTTCATCCTGCATTTTACCATCAGAATTCTTTTCCATCATGCAACTTCCCACAATGATTCTTTTATGCCTCAGCTTTCCCATTGTCAAAATGCAAAATAGTAATATGGTGCTTCTTGATCAGACCTCAGTTCACTCTAAGATCTCTTCTTCTGTAGTTCTCTCCATGCCAACTTGCCAAAACACAACCCAATGCCTACCCCATGTAGCCTAAACTGTAGTCAAGTGAAGCAACTTCTTAATTCTGTGCATTCACATCTCTGCCCAGTATGACTGAAATATTCCATGAGTTAAATGGGCTCCTACCCTTGTTCGAGAATCCTAGCAGAATTACTTGCATAGTCATTGTGCAATGTTGCACAACAACAATATTCTTTAAATGCGATGTATTTATATAATAATTTTCACATGTCAGTCTCCCTCATTAAATTATAAGCTTCTAAAGAGGAAGTCTGTGTCTTATCCAACTTAATATCTAGCACACAAAATAGATTTGAGTTTGATCTGAACTGTCTACCTCTATTAGTGCCCCAAGAAAAAAAGGATATCCATTTATCTTAAGTCAAATTATTTTTCCCTGACTCACTGTATCGCCCTGCCCTTAAATTTCTTTCTCCTTAGTGAAATCTATTGAAGTTCCCCCACATCCACACAAGAAACATTTCTAATCACTCAGAGTAAGGGATCTAATTCTTTTTGCCTGAAAGTAGGCTGTTTACCTCTTGGATTCACTTGAGTCTTTTTGTTTGTTGGTTGGTTCCTGTAATTTTCTTTTCAACATATGCTTATTTTTATTTCATCACAAAACAGTTAAGGCAAACTAAAAGATACAAAGAATGATACTATAAATACACTGATACCCAGAGTCAAGTTTAAGAAATGCAGCCTTCACTTCCCTGATCTAATCCCAATCCCTCCCTGCATACAACTAATCACTATCCTAAGCTTGGTGATTATTACTCCATGCATTTCTTTAAAATTTTACAAATTATGCTTGTATACATAATTATTATAAATATCATTTTGAAGTTTTTAATTGTGCATAGATATAGAATTCAATATATATTTATATTAACATTTATCATGCGTTCCTTGAGTTAGTCCATTCTCATTGTCATATAAATTTTCAACTGTATTAATATGTCATTCTTATTCATTCTCATTCTCATGAATATTCTACAGTATCCTTTTTTTCCCCAAAGATTTTACTAAGAATATTCTTGTATATATTTCCTTGGATACATATATGAGTGCCCCTAAGCTTCACTATATACACAGAAATGGTATTTTGGAGAGGATAGATGGTCTTATAATACTTTATCTGCCATACAAAAATTTCCTACTAGGATTTTAATTCAAATTATATTATTGAATTTTTATACAAAATTCAAGAGAATTGGCATCTTTACACTATTAAGTCTTTCTTAATATCCTTCAATAAAATGTTATACTTTTCTTCACACAGAATAGACACAGCTTGGTTAAATCAAGTGAGTTACAAATGCCATATTTGGGTTGTTTTTTTTTTTTTTTTTTTAATTAAATGGCATCTTTATATTAAAATTGCATTTTGTACATTTTCATTTCTGAGATACAGGTATAAATTTGTGTCTTATATTGATATATATCTACAAAACAATAGTTATTAATTCTGTCTACTTTATTATTCAATATGAATATTTAATTAGGTTTTCTAAATCAAAATGATATATTGTCTGTAAAGGTGAACAATTTTTTCCTTTCTTGCAATATCTTACATATTTTGTTTCTCCCTTTGTTGTGGCTAAGAACAACAGGACATTATTAAACAGAAGTGATAACACCAGCTGTCTTTGTCTTGATCTCAATTTTTCAACCAGAATATTCCCAGCATTTCATCTTTAAATATCATGTTACCTATAGGTAAATCTAAGAAATGTTCTTCCATTCTTAGTCTGTTAAGAGTTGTCTGAACAAATGTACCATCCACATGTAAAATGTTATTAAAGGGGGGAAAGGTAAAGACAAATGAGTTCAAGTGGCTAAGAGACTTCAAAAAGAGTCGGGAGGTCATCCCAGAGGTAACTCTTACACACACCTCAGTAGGAGCTCATAGAACATCTAAGTGCCTATCACCCCACATAGAGGGGCTCCTGAGAGCTCTGGAGACACCCAGGTCCTATATAAGTGGGGTTAGACCCAGAGACTGATGCCTTTTCAGTGGGCTCTATTTTGGAATCTGTGCTCCTGAGAGGGACAGAATTGGACTCAAATAAGTCCTCCCTGCACATGGTTCATCAGTCCCTTCTATTCAAACCTATATGTGATGCTGAAGTTCTTAGGTATACTTCCAGAGACTGGAGCCTCTGGCCTACCTATGTGCCAGGTGTGCATGGAATCTCGGTGGAGCTGCAACTCCTACCCTACAGCTCAATGGACTCATCCAAGTCACCTGGCGAGGAGACAACGATGGGCAACGGCCAGCCCAGGGAATGGAGAGGCCCGGCATCTGCAGGCAGGATCACCCCACCCACAATATCCATGGGATATAAGTCCTCTCTCACTTGGAGGTGAAGTGGACATCACCATCCCAGTCCCCTCAGGATTGGGGGAAGAACTATGGACTAGAGTGGACTTGATGGTATTCTGTTGTACACATATGGTGATTCTAGCAATGGAAGAAATTATAACAGTGAGGTGGAGCCAGTGGCCACTGGACACTTTCGGGACAGGGAGGGGATGTACAGTTGAAATACAGGGGTTTCTTCGGGATTTGAAGGTTGTCCTGAGTGCCGTTGTGGCAACGGATGTAGGCCATTTTTTTGAATCAGCACACACCATTCAAAACTGTGTGGGAGAGAGTGTGGTCTACGATGTGAACTGTGGTCTGTGGTTGATGGCAAGGCCCCAGGATGTGTAAGTCCATTGAGGGTGATGGGCCACACTTGTGGGAGATGTTTGTGTGGGATGTGGTGGGAGGTGTGGGAGGTGGGGAACATGGGAATCCCAGTAGGTTCCATGTAATATTTTAGGTAATCTAACCACCTCTTAAAAATATATATATATAACATTTTGTAAGCAAATGCACATATATGTGTATATATTTATATATCATTTTACAAATATTGGTATGTATTGTGAAAATTTTGATCTGCAGGCAGGATCATCCCACCCACCATATCCATGAGCCCTCTCTCAGTTGGAAGTGGATGGACATCACCATCCCAGTCCCCTCAGGATTGGGGGAAGAACTATGGACTAGAGTGGACTTGATGGTATTCTGTTGTTCACATATGGTGATTCTAGCAATGGAAGAAATTATAACAATGAGGTGGAGCCAGTGGCCACTAGACACTTTTCGGGCAGGGAGTGGATGAGCAGTTGAAATACAGGGGCTTCTTTGGGATTTGGAGGTTGTCCTGAGTACCTTTGTGGCAACGGATGTAGGCCATTTTAAAACAGCACATACCACTCAGAACTGTGTGGGAGAGTGTTGTCTACGGTGTGACTGTGGTCTATGGTTGGTGGCCCCAGGATGTGTAAGTCCATTGAGGGTGCTGGGCCACACTTGTGGGAGATGTTTGTGTGAGATGTGGTGGGAGGTGTGGGAGGTGGGCAACATGGGAATCCCAGTGGGTTCCGTGTAATATTTTGGGTATCTAAGAACCTCTTAAAATATATTTATTTATATACATAAATAACATTTTTGTAAGCAAATGCACATATATATGCATATACATTTATATATCATTTTGCAAATGTTGGTATGTATTGTGAAAATTTTTATTTTTACCCACAATAAAAAAAATAAAAAATAAAATAGGGGAAAGGGGAGAAGGGAGAGGATGTTGGGTATATGGGAATCCCCTATATTCTGTACATGACTTTTCTGTAACCTAAAGCTTCTTTGAAGATAAAATGAAAAAAATTAAGACACTGGAGGAATAAATGGAAGAAATTATACATACACGACCACAGATCTTACTGTGATGAAAGACATAATGCCAAAATTCATTTTTTATTTTATTTTTTATTACTTTTTAACTTCAAAATCTTTTTAATTTTTTGTATTTTGTCATTTTTAAAACTATCATTATTACTAGATTTTCTTATTAATTCTAGTCAGTTATTTTGTTGGCTTCATTTTTTAAGTAGTTTTGGATCACAGAAGGGTTACAGCTGTGGCAGGGAAGGATCATTGGTGTGAGGTGTCAGTGATGGAGGATACATGAGAGGAGGTTCACCTGGGGCATACCCATTAGGCATAAGAAAGAGTTCAAGTGTTCATGGAGCATTGTCACAGTGCATGGAGACACACACAACAACCAAAAGAATATCCAATTCCCATCCTGGGGAGTTCTGCCACATTCTCTAGTGGGACAGCAAGAATCCCCTGATTACAGGGGCAGCGACTAGGGAATGATGATGGACCATTGACAGGCTCTTGATATTGATGGCTGTTAAAATTGAAACTTAGCCTAGTATTTTAGGTAGCCTAAGCACTACCTCCTCAGAGCCTCCTTGTTGCTCAAATGTGGCCTCTCTGTAAGCCAAGTCAGCATATAAATGCATTACCTTCCCCCCAGCATGGGACATGACTCCTGGGGATGAGCCTCCCTGGCACTGAGGGATTACTACCAAGCACCAACTAGCAACGCAACTGGAAAAAGACCTTGACCAAAAGGGGGAAAGGGTAAATGACAAATGAATATATATGGTTAAGAGACTTCAAAGTGAGTTGGGAAGTCATTCTAGAGGTTACACTTATGTACATCTCAGCAAAATCTCATTGACTGCCACAGGAAATATTGCTTCAAATTGCAGGGTTCCTGAGGGCTCTGGATACATCCAGACACTATTGGCAGGGCTGACAGCTCAGGAGTTTGGCTCCCTGCTGGTGGGCCCTACTTTGGAATTTATGCTCCCCAGTGTGACAGAGTTGGACTCAGTTGTGGTTTCCTTACACATGACTCCTCTGCCTCTTATATTTGAACCTATACTTAGTATTAGAGTTAATAAGTCTGTGTCCAAGAGACTTAAATCTTTGGCTTTCCATGTGCCAGTCAGGCCCTGAATCTCAACAGAGTTGCAGCACCTACTCTTCAGTTCATTGGACTCACCCAGGACAACTAACAAGGAAATGATGATGAACAACGACCATCCCAAGGAACAGAGAGAGTCTACAACTGCAAGCAAGATAGTCCCATCCATCTGCCCCATGGGATCTAAGCCCCCTCTCAGTTAGAGGTGGAGTTGGCATCACCATCCCAGAATCCTCAGGACTGGGGAATGAAGGATGGACTAGAGTAGACTTAATGCTATTCTACTGTAGACTTATTGTTATTCTAGCAATGGAAGAAATTTTATCATTAATGTGGAGGCAGTGGCCACTGGAGGTTCTGAGGGGAGGGAAAGGGGGAAAATAGGTGTAATATGTCCATTTTTGGGACATTGGAATTGTTCTGAATGATATTGCAATGACAAATACAGGCCATTATATATCTCATCATAACTTACAAATTTGTGCAGATGAGAGTTTGAACTATAATGTACACTATAATCCAAACTTAGTGGCAATGCTCCAATATGTGTTCATCATTTGTAACAAATGTTCCTACACTAATGAAGGCTGTTGTTAAGGTGGGAAAACATGGGAGGTGTAGGGAGTGGTGCACATGGGAATCCCCTACATTTTTTATCTAACATTTATGTAATCTAAACATCTTTTAAAATTTTTTTTAAAGGATTAAAAAAAAAAGACTTGTCTGGTTTGAGTATCAGGTACATTGTAGTTTCATGAAATGATTTTGGAATAGCTTACCCTTTTTACTAACCTGCTAAAAGTTTATTCAATAGGAATGATATGTAACTCAAATATATCTAACAACCTACTGGGAAATCACTTGAGTCTTTTTGTTTGTTTGCTTTTAAGAAGGTTACATTTTTCATTTCTGATTTTCTCTTGGTTATAAGTCAAACTCAGTATCACTGAGTTTCAAATATATCAACACTTTATCTAATTAATTTTAAAACTTTGTTTTATCTGTCCTTATGACTTTCAAAATTATTTCTAATTATATTTAACTTTGCTTTTCTATTTTTTTTTATCAGTCTGGTCAAAGTTTGCCTTTTTTATTAGTCTTTTCAAAGTTTGTAGTTTGAGCATTGTTGATCCTTTCTAATTTATCTTTGTTTATTACTCCATTACTTTCTGAGCTTATCTTTATTATTTATTTATTTAAAATTTCTTTTGTTTATATATTATTTTAAGATTGGACCTTTATCACATTATTTTTATGACTTTTTTTGTTTTATAGAAAGCAATTCACTTCATAAATTTCTATTTGATTACAGTCTGACAGCATTGCTCAAAATTCTGATAGTGTTTTTTTTTACTGATGTCTTTATATTATTTTAATTATTATTATGTTTTGACCCATAAGTTACTTTAAATTTTTAAAATTTTCAATTAGATGTTTTCTCTTATTTATGCCTTTTTAATATAATTTTAATTTGTAGTTCAGAGGATGTGATTCATACAAAACCATTTCTTAAAATCTCCCATGTGGGTTTGGGAATGATGTTTAATTCTGATTTTTATTGCAGAATTCTAGCCATGCCCTTTAGACCAAGTTTGCTAATTGTGTTGTTTACATCTTCTACAACTTACTGTTTTGTTTTGCTCTAACTGTTTCATCAACTTATTCCTGAGAAATCTGTGTTAAAAATCCTTTGATCTAATGGAGGATTTGCCAATTTCTCTTGGTAATATCATATTCTTTACTTCATTTATTTATATGAATGCAAATTTAGAGTGATCTATTTTTAGTGAATTGAACACTTTCCTCATTGTGTAATGATCATATTTCTCTCTAATAATACTTTTTCCTCAGTGTATGTTTTGTACCATATTAACAATGCTATGATGACTTTTGTTTCCTCAGTATCTGCCTCTGTCCCATGATGTTCTTTTTTAATATATGTTTTAAAATTGATGTATGCATCTTTTAAATAGCTTACAACTATTTTTAAAATCCAAATTGAAACACTCTATCTTTTAACTTGTTATTTGAGTCCACTTATATTTATATTTATATGCTTAAATTACTTTTGCCAAGTTATTTTGTGTCTTATAATTGCTCTATTTTTGATAGGTACTTAAATTTTAGGGAGGATATTTAATGGATTGTTTTTATTTTAATTCAATTTTCCATCTACTATTTTGCAATCTCTTCTATTTATATCTCTTATTTTGGTCCTTATTCTTAAAATTTATTATGCCCTCCAGTATTTTCTAAAGTTTATCAAAATCTCTACCCTTCTGACAAATAAAACCTTAAGATATTTAACTTCAAATTTCCTCCTTTTTATCCCTTCAGATAGTGTTTCTTTCCCATTTTCTCTATTCTCTAATGCTGGAGCTCCAACTAAATTTAGATTAAACTTTCTCATTGTCATTTTTATTTTAGCTGCCATAAAATTTTTTCTTTCTTGTTCAAGCAGGTAATAGGATCTATGCTTCCTTACCACAGAAGAGTTAGGTAGCAAGGCTCAAAGTAAAAAGAGCATGCAATTACAAAATAAAAAACAAAACATAAAAAAAAAAAAAAAAGCAAGACCAAGCACTTTGAAAACATAAAGTGTTTACAGAATGCCTTCTGTAAAATAAATTAATAGGAAGGTCAATGGAATAGGGACTATGATTTGGAAATTAAATTGAGTTAGTGAAAAATGAAGTGATATTTCTTATTGACCCAATTCAGAGGATTGAGAATCTTACCTACTGCATATAAATTCTAGATATGGATTTCTTCTTAGGTATTCTCCCAAAGGCTGAGTTTGGAAATTTCTACTAGAACTCATACAGAAATCTTGGGCCAGGAAAGGAACTACTAATCTTATATCGGCTGTAATAGGACTATTTTCCTGAAGCCATTTCACAATCTGACAGGTTTGATACCCAGAAGACAGACCCCTAAATGCTGGGGGATTTAATATTATTAACACTCATATCAATCACTCTAAGCCTTCAAAATTATTACTTCTGTTTATCTATTGATGTCTTAAACTAGCTTCATTTTTCCCTGGGTCTTGGCATTATACATCTACTCTACTAGAAGTTCTAAGCAGTTTGTAGGGTGGGAGTGGGGTCTGGGACCAGAAACTTATTCTATTTTTACTGATAATGTAGCTGAAATGCAATCCTGTCTATTCCCAGCTTCAAGATAAGAAGAGAGTTAGCTCAGAGATGTATGGTGGAAATACGGATGTCCTGAAGAACTATATGACTTTCTATCTCTTCCTAATATATCTTTACCATGTAGCTTCAATAGTTTGTTTGAAGTGAATCTACAAAGAATTGGGCTTATCTGTATCTGAATATTAGGAAGGATACATTCTAAAGCCAAAATAATATTAAGATATCCAATCGCTATTGCCATTAATAAAGGTTCTTCTGCATTTTTTAGTTTCCCAGATTTTCTTCAGGCCCCAGCCGGCATGAAAAAGAAACTGCTATAGTGCAGAGCACATTTTATTTCACGGTGAGAAAAGTTTTCTCTGTAAATATCCAGATAGTAAATATTTTGGGTTTTGGAGGTCAGAGTGGTCTGCATCACAGCTATGCAACTCCACTGTTAAAGCTTGAAAGTGGCCATAGACAACATACAAATAAATGACTGGGGTTATGTTCCAATAAAGTTTTATTTACAAAGCAGCCAGAAGGTCACATTTGGCCCAAAAACCTTAGTTTGCTGACCTCTGCTTTAGTGTGTGCTTTACTCTGGAACTTTACCTTCCTCTGTAAAGAAACAAATTAGGAACCCACATATTCCTGTAAAATTCTGAATTTCCCAACATCCTTTCCAGCTTGAAACCTATCTGACTTACTCATCATTGAATAAAATGATGTTTTAGAGCTACTCAAAAGTATCTAATTTAAAAGAGTGATTTTTTAAATCTCACATTGGTCAATTTATTGGGGGATTCCATTTTGATTTTGATTTCTAGATTATTTATTTACTCATTTATTTATTTATTTATTTATTTATTTATTTATTATTGAGTTTTGTCTTATGGTCAGAAAATCCATGAAGAAAAATAAAATGTTGTAGGGGGCTTGGTCATTCTAGCACATTTATCCTGCTCATACCTTGAAGATAGCATATACTGCAGGTGTGCAGACTGGGAATCATTACATAGTTGCAATGTATCTGCATTGAATGATGTCAAGAATTTGTTAGAGGGAAACGGATGTGGCTCAAGAGGTTCGGCGTCCGTCTACCATATGGAGAGACCGGGGTTCAATCCCTGGTACCTCCCGGTAAAAAAAAAAAAAAGAATTTGTTAGATAACTTTCCCACAAAGTAGTAAGATGGCATTCATAGTGTTTTTGAAAAGTGGACCCCACACTTGGATATTAAATACAGATGACTTGGCCTGTAAACCTAAAAGTTATAGTTCCCAAACAATGTGCCAAGGATCTTAAGAGTGCTGCAGTAAACTCATGAGTACCAAAAGATATTTCTAATTTTCAAATAAAAATGATGATACCAAACACCTGCCTACCTATTTATCAATTTACCTATGAGCCTATATTTCTGACTTATCCTTTGGACTCTTTTACACCAAAAATTTAAGTCTTTATTTAGCCCAGCAAGATTTTCTTTCTATATTTAAGTATGGATTTTCCGTTTTATATTCCTTTTTTCTCATACTGGAATTTCTATTACTTAGGCATTAGCTAATCTAGAGCTATTAATAATTTCTCATAATTTTTTCTCTTATTTCTATCCTTTTGTCTTTATTCTCTTTCAGAAATAAGTTTTTAGCTTACTCCTCTAAGAAATTTAAATTATTCTGTGGTCCTTTCTAATATTGCCTGTATGTTTTCAGATTTATTTCAAAAAGCATCTTTGTCTTTGGGAATTTGAGGGCAGTCTCCCAGAGTCAGGCCTTCAGTTTCCTGCTGGAGCTAGAACTGCAGAATTCCTTACCAAAGTGGGCAATAATCCTTTGGAAGTAATAGTCTGAAGTTCCACCAGCCAAACTCTCTATCCTACACACACTGCTAGAATAGTCTTCATAAACTACCATTTTTAAATTACACCGTTACCCTTGTCAATAGATAAGTAGTGCCTCCTTGTGAATTGGTTCAGAGTGACTCTTACCCATGCCCCTGGCAGTGACTCTTATAATATCCCCTAATTAAATTTCATTTTGTCTTTTAAGTGTATTTCCAAATAGATTTGAAAAACATCATTTTCCCCAACACAAAAGCTCTGCAAACAAAAAGTATGAATGGAAACCAAATAAAAAATAGATCCTTCTATAACAAAATCTATTTTGTGGGAAACAACATTATATACAAACATGTTTTTCACCCTATAAATTATAATGTTAAAAACCTATCCACGTATAAAGTTTTCAGAGGAATAAAAAAAAGTTGAATGTCTTTAAATTATGTTCTTACTTGTAAAAAAAAAAAATGCTATTAGTTGTGAAGGCAATAATTTATGTTAATACAGTAGGAGCTGCCTAATTTATAAACTCTTCTTTTCTTGTATTTGTAAATGCCCCTAATAAAAGGGTACATCTTTAAGAATATTTCTAAGCACTGACAATGGTATTGAGAAAAATGGGATTTGTAAACTTCCTAAAGAGCAAATAAACTAGTTCTATCCTGGCTAGTTTTGCTTCAAAACTAAAGTATGTTGGGTGAAAATTTTGCTGAACATTTCAACTTTGTATTAAACTAAATGCTGTCTTGAATGCCTTTACTGTATAATATAGTATAGATCTGCTTCAGTGTTCAAGAATAAATTTTCCATCTGGATTATATTGTAGGTGTGAAAGTTTGTAGTTGAAAGACATGTACTTGGCAAAACTTAAAATTACAGGAAGCTTTTTGAGTAAGTGAAAGGTGAGAAATTACTACAGTCAGATCTGAATATCTGATTTCTTCATTTTGAATTTTACAGTTTTCTTTGCAGCACTCGGAAAGTTAAATGAGTCTAAAATCACTATCATTTTATATTTATCTTTAAAAACTTCTTTAGAAACATTTTGTTCATTGAGGTGGAAGAATATTTCTTTTTAAATGTGCTCTAAGATATAAAGAAAAACTTCTATTTTACAACTTGTAACATATTGAGAGTCAAGACCAAAAGAAAGAAAATGAGAGCATAGAAAAAAGCAGGATTTGACAGGAATGTATGTTCACTCCTCCTCAAAAAGCTATTATTTCTTTAAATTGCAAAAATTCAAAGCCGAATAGCTAAGGTAATACTGTGCTTAATACCAGGATTGAAAGGTTCACATGTAAACTGCTGAAGGCAAGGTACAATGGTGCAGCTGCTTTGGAAAACAATTTGTTGGTTGCTCAACAAGTTAAGCATAGAGTTACCATAAGACCAAGCAATTCCATATCTAGATATGCACTCAAGTGAACTGAAAAATATGTCCTTGCAAAAACTTGCACACAAATGTTCATAGTAGCATTTTTCATAATAGCGCAAAAGTCCATTAGCAGATGAAAAGATAAATAACTTGTGCTATAGGCATAGAATGGAATGCTATTCAAGAAAAAAGGAAAGAATGAGATAATGATTCATGTTATAACATGGGTGAACCTTGAAAACATGCTAATTGAAATAAGCCAGTTACAAAGGACTATATATTGTACGATTCCTATCTATATACAATGTCCAGAATGTGTACATCTATAGAAATATATAATATATTAGTGGTTTCCTAAGGCTTAGGTGGAATGGAAAGTGGCCTGGGGTGACGGATGGGCTCAGAACTTTGTTGGGGTGCAAAAAATATTCTGAAATCGATTGTGGTTATGGTTGCACAATTCTGTGAATATGCTAAAAACCATTGTACACTTTAAGTAGATGAATTGTTTGATATATGAATTATATCTCAGTAAAACAATTATTGAGAAAATTATTCTCAAGGATTTAAAGGGAAGGATGAATGTAATGGGAAAAGATGAATGATAAAAAGAAAAACCAAATGGAACTTCTAGAGCTGATTGTTGTCAACCAAAATGAAGAAACAACAACAAAAATCCTAGATGGACTGAACAGGAGTTTAGACAGTGCAGAATAAAAATATTCAAGACATCACAACAGAAACTAAAAAAACTGAAACACAGAGAGAAAGAAAAATGAAAAGACACAGAGTGATGTGTGGCACATTTTCCAGCAAGAAAACCTATTTGTAATTGGAGTGCCTGCTAAGGAAATCATGGACACTCTCAGCAGCCATCTCCCAGCCCTCGCCTTACACCCCTCCTTAAGCCTTCTTGCTTCATTGTGTGCAGGTGTTTCGGTATGTTTCCAATCCGAAGCCGGGACATTAGGTCTAATGGAAAAACTTGACCATACTTTGAACCTGAAACAAGGAACAAACAATTCTAGCTTCTTATCATGGTGGGCACCTCATGGCAAGGTCCCCTCCCCCTACAGTTAAACATAGAATTTAGTGGCCAGGGAAAAGCAAATCTATTTTAATATTTAAATATACAAAAATATTTATTTGTATAAATATGCAGCCCTCCAACAGCACAGAGGTCCCTCTTTTCCGAAGCAGAGCAGGGCATGTGGAACTGCCATCCACCAACCCTGACCAGAGCAAATGACCTTCCTTGGATGCTGACCATGACAGGACTCTTCCTCTGCTCTTTCGGACATTTTGTGTTGTGTAAGTAATAACGTGGCAATTTGTTGAGAATTTCTGTTGTGCGGAGCCTGTGATCCCACCAAACACCATGTAGCAACACAGTCCCACAGTTCCTAAAAGAAAGAAGAGAAAGTAAGTGGCAGTAGAATATTTGAAGAAATAATTGTTGATTTTTTCCCCCAAATTTATAGAGAGCTATAAACCCACACATCAAAGAAACTCAACAAAACACCAAGGAAGATAAACACAAAGGAAACACACAAGGAAACATTATAAATAAATTGCAAAAAATTGCAGAAAAAATCCAGAAAGGAAACAAAGGGGAGTAGGAGATGGAAAAGACACATACTTAAAAGAAATAAAAAGAACGATGGAACCTCTATTATAAACAAGGCAAATCAGAAGATGGTAAAATAATATCTTTATATTTCCATAGAAGGGCATGAATACTCTATATCCAATGAATTTCTATATTCAGTAAAAAATATCTTTTAAAATAAAGACAAAATATATAATTTAATACAAAATCTGAAAGAATTAATGACAAGGATACTGGTGCTATAATAAATATAAAAGGAAGTTTAACAGTCTGTAGACTGATACCAAAAGGAAACTTGTAAATAAACAAAAATTGAATAATAAATAAATACTTTTATTCACCTCTCCAACTTCTAAAAGAAAGTTGACTGTTTAAAGCAAAAATAATAATGTGTGTTACAGTATTTTACTCTATGTAGAAATCAAATATAAGAAAGTAATACCATAGAGTATGTGGAAGACTGGAAATAATTAGATGAGAAACTCTTACGTTATAGATAAAAGGTAAATTTGTATTTGAAGGAAGACTGCAATAAGTTAAAGGTACTAAAGAAATCTTACACCCTAGTACAATAACGAAAAGGTAAAAGGAAGAGATGTAACTACTAAGCAATAGAACAGATACAATAGAATAATACAAATAAATAATACTAAGTCAGTCAGTGAAAGAGACAATAAAAAGAACTAAAGGGATTAACAAAATACATGGAAATACAATAGACTTGAACACTATCAAGCCCACAATTGTAATAAATATAGGTGATCCACATAGTCCAATTAAAGAGCAGAAAATGTAATAATAGATTAACAAAACAGAATCCAACTAAATAACCTACAAAATTTTGCTTTAAATATCAAGGCACAAAGAGGTGAAAATTTAAAAATGGAAAAATAAAGTAGATAAATCGCTATTCTAATGTTAATATTCTATATTTAACAGTATAAATCAATTCATGAAATAGTTGGATAACATTAACATTTTTGTATTATTTCATATTAATTCATGATCACATTGGTTGCAAAATATATATCTATTGAAACTAAAAGGCAAGTTTTTGGAAAACAAATATCTGTGCAGTAAAATATATGAATTTATGAAAATTCCACTCTTTCACGTAAATACATACTTTTTAAAATGTAAAATTTCAGAGTTTAATGATGAAGTATTTTACTTTGGTGGTTACTAATCTGAAGTATTAGGGGAAAATATCTGAAATAATATATGAAACTTTATTGTCATGTTTGAGAAAAATTGTTTCAATAAGAAATATTAATAGTAAAACTTGTTGGATATTGTAGTTTGCAATCAGTGTAATGTTCATGAGAAAACCTGAAGTTTCAGCCAAAATTTAGGAAAAAATTCTGGATGTTTTATTTTGTCAGTCTTAAACACTGTATTTAACTCCTTCTGAATAATGCAATAAAGGATAAAAGTCAACTAACTGGCTCCTATTATTTTCCTGTTAAACTTTGTATTTGCCATTGCACATCAAAAAAAAAAAAAATCAATCACAGAGAATTAAATAAAATCTCTGAGAACCTGGGAACTGAAGTAATACAATTTGGAAGAGTATTTGCATTTTGATGGTCAGCCCATTGCACAACACTGTGGAAAGCATATAAAATCTTATATACATGTGCTTTCAGGAATTGTAGAATGATAATAAACAGTTGGAAAAATTAGTTCAGCTTCAATAAATGATCTGCAATACTGATTTTAATACCTTATTAGCTTTACAAGTAAGACACAACTGAGTTCTTAAAGCTGACTGATAATCCATCTGCTGTTAAGAGTGCTTGAATGTATAAAATTAAAAGGAAACTTTGAAAGAAAAATAATGACTATAGATAAAAAACAAAGAAATCAACTCATAATTTAGTTGAGCTGTGGGCATTATGACATTTTGTTTGTTTAACAACCTGATGGTATACCTTAATCTTCCAAATTGGAAGATACTTCAATTCAGCCCAAAATAGTAGACTTCATTTCAAACAAATGAAGATAATGCACGTCTGATTTCAGTTAAAACTTAACCTAAAGCAAACCAGAATCATATATAAAAGACATTACATTGGTATGCAAAAAGATCTTTGAAAATAATTCAATATATCAAACTCTGGGAAACTCAGATATTAAATGTGGAAAAACGGGAAAAAAAATACATCTCATTAGATATTTCTCACTGTGGAACAGAGTTTGTTTCTCTTTGATTCTACCTTGAGGTCCTGAAAGAATGAGGAAGTTAATATATGAGTGACAGGATAATAATAACATTTGTATCTCTTATCCCCAAGGGACTCAAATTCTTAGTAGGATGATCTCATTAATCCTCACAGCAACCCTGCAAAGTAAACAGTAAAAATAACTATAATAACCTCGTTATAAATAAAATTAGAGGGAAATTTTGCAGAGTTTCATATAAACAAAAAATAAAAGCTGTACCTTTTGCTTTGAGTATACTAGTTTATCTGCTGGACTGCTAATTTTTAACTTTGAGATTAGTTTTTGTTTTGAAATTGTAAAACTCATTAAGTAATATCTTACTAAAATATCCATATGCATTCTATTGAGTTTAAATTCGTTGATGGTTATTCTAATTAATTAGGATATTGAACTTGTAACTGTAACATTTCTCAGTAGGCAGAGGCATGAATATTAACAATACCTAAATGTTTCAACATTACATAATGTAAAAAATAGATCATCAAAAATGAATATAAGAAGAATATTCCAATGAGCAGGGCATCTACCCCATGAGAAATCCAGGTGTAATCACTACATATTCAAATTATCATCTCAAAATAAATAAGATAAGCATTCATGCAGCATGTCAAACTATTGAATTATATCAATAGTTTACAGATGTATTTTTATTGTTTATTATTAAAATAATATATTATGTACAGAAAATTTTAGAAAACAACAAAAATTACAAAAATAAATTTATAATGCTGAAATATAAAATCAGTATTCATAATTTAAAAATCAAGAATAAACTATTACAAAACATGAGCATGTTTAATTCCAGGCTATGGCCCACACACATATGTATTTTATTACATATTTTATAAAGTATATACTTTAATCACGCTAAATATGCAATTTTGAAAACACATTTTAACCTAACATTGCAAGTATTTTTCGTTTCTTCAAAAATTATTGAAACATTAATTCTAATATCTATGTTATAGTATATCATAATAGAAATTATTTAAGATGTTTATTCTGGTGGATAATAAATTGTATCTACTCTGTATATTACAAGCAATGCAGGAATGAGCCTCTACAAGCATCAATTATTTATCTACATTTCATATTATTTCTGTAGATCTTTTTAAAAAAATGAATTACTGTAGCTTTTCCACTGAAGGTTTTTAAAATGAGAATACATTGTCTCTCCTGATCCTTTTTTTTCTAATTTCTATGGCTTTATTTATTTTATCAGTGAGGATAGTAACTTGTGATTCCACTTTTCTCCATTTAATTCTTTTCTTCATTCATCTTCTGGGGTGTGTTTTTAATCCATTTTTATATTGTGTATTTGTTTATTAAAATAATATCTACTCTTTTGAAATATCAGGAAATGAAAGACAAAGAAGAAAACAATAATGCCTTGTAACCTAGAAATAGCCAGAATGATGATCTGTCATCATGTTTCCATTAATCTCTCCAGGCACATATGAGGATATGGAAATAGACTGATAGTGAAAAAGTAGACTGAGATCGAGAGAAACAATTTTATAATAAGATTACATTAAACATGATTTAAAATATATTAAATTTGATTTTAATTGAATTTAAGAAAATAAATACAAACTAAATTGAAACTGAAGGGTTTATAGAATTTCATATCAATGTTCTTCACTACAGGAGATATGATTTACTTACAAATCACTGCAAGGTTGAGAAAAGAGATTCTCATGTATATTGGATTTATGGCCATTATGATTTTATTTAACCACATGAATATATTTTAAATACTATAAGAATAACTCCATGCTATATAAATGAAGTTTTTATCAGTCTTATATGTTCTTCTACCATCCCTACCCTACTTATCTATTTTATTGCATGAATTATTTTTCATTTCTTATGTTTTCTTGCATTTATATCCTGTTCAGTTACATAATTTTGCTTCTTTATAAGATGATTTTAATTCTGAAATTCTCAATTTACCACATCTCCTCTTTTCATAATGTCTTTAATTTGACTCATTTGTGGATAAGACTGTATTTTATTTGGGGGTTCTTTACTCAATTAATATATAAATAATTCTATGTTTGAAAATGCCTTAATACTAGATACTCAAACAGCAGCTTGGTTGGGAACAAGATTTTGGGTTCACACTTCCTTTCACTCAGAAAGGTTTTACTCTATTTCTTATTGCCTAGTTTTAGCCAGCCTGATGACTTCTGCATCTAAGTATCTTTTTTCCTACTTGTTCTAAGAATTCGTTCTTCATCACTGCAGTTCATTCCTTAACCTGAGTACGTTGATCATCCTGCATTTGTATTTTCATGCCCTTTCAACGATCATATACAGTTGTGGGTTTTTGCTGTTGTTGTTGTTGTTGTTTGTCATCTCTTCTGAATCTCAATATGTTCTTCTATGTTATTGATTCAAATTTCAACGGTTTCTATTGTTTCTCCTGAGTCAAATTCATATATCATATCTGTAATGGGACAGCTTAGATTTTTTATGTATTGCTTATATTTGTTGCCTTCTCTTCTTTCATTATATCTTTTCATCTTTATTTTTTTATCTCTATTTTTATTAAATGAGTGTGTTTATATAATACAAAGCACAAGCATGCAATTATTCTGTTTCTCATGCTATGTTTTCTTTCAGACTAAGTTTTACATGCTATCTTCCTTTCTTTTCATTTCTTTTTTTTTTTTTTTCCTGCTTCTTAGTTTGTTTATATTTAATGTCAGCAGCTCTGTCCATATGTTTCTATTTGATCTCTGAATCTTTTCTGCCTTCTGGACTACAGGTTGAGGTGAAGTGTTTTTTCCTTTTTTTCTATTGGAGAGGATTGGTGTGACAAGATGGGAGCATTCACTTGGAATGAGTTCTGTTCCCTATATTGGAAAACAAGTTTGCTGTCTCTTCTGAGATAACCTTAAATCTCCTAGGGAAAGACCTCTTCCATACAGGCAGCTATGTATCCCATTAATCTGGAAAAGGCATATTTCCCCCCAATTTAGCTAGTGCCCGGGAAGAAGGAAAAGGCCCTTGTTATCTATGATGAAATCTTGTGGTAGTGTGCAAACCTTAGACACTTGAAGGCTTTTTCTGACCTTTGCCCTCAGAATGTGTCTTCTCTAATTGGAAGCCAATAGTATGAGCACTCAAGATTATGTTAACTCCTTTTCTCATAATTATTTCAGGAATAGAGAGTGGCAGGCCAAGTGATGGTTTGTTAGAAAAAGGCTAGATATCAAAGTGGGTCAGGAGGTCATTCCAGGGTTACGTTTATGCAAGTCTCAGCAGGGTCTCCTTGACTGCCACAGTGCCTCCAACAGCGGGGTCCTGAGGAGTTCAGCACCCTGTCAGTGGGCCTTACTTTGGAATTTATGCTCCCCAGTGTAACAGAGTTAGACTCATTTATAGGTTCTCTACACATGGCTCTTGTGCCCCTTTTATTTCAACCGATAATTAGCACTATTCTTGTTAAATATATGCCCCAGAGAGTTAAATCTTTGGTCCGTCCATGTGCCAGTTGAGCCCTGAATTTCAGCAGAGTTACAGCATCTACACTCCAGTTTATTGGACTCACCCAGGACAACTAACAAGGAGATGATGATGGACAACGGCCATCCCAAGGAACAGAGAGTGTCTACAACTGCAAGTGTCCTCTCAATTAGAAGCAGAGTGGGCATCACCATTCCAAAATCAAGATTGGGGAATGAGCAATGGACTAAAGTAGACATTATTATTTTACTATAGACTTATTATTATTCTAGCTTCTTTAAAAATAAAAAAATTAATTAAAAAACAGAAAGTTCACTTCTTTTCAGTGATTCTCCACATTCTTAATGACTTTGCAAATTCTCTATTTTTAGAAGTTTATTGAATAAGGCTATTTCCCTTTTCTCACCAGGTTATTCATGGTGAATATTTGGTTGTTTCATTCATCTACTTATTTATCTATATGTTTATTTCATTTAATTTTATTGCTCTGTGCCTTTGTGTTTAACTTTATATTTATATTTATTTTATGTTTAATATAAAAGCACTTATATTTATATAATTATATTTAATATAAAATATATAGTAGATATATCTATATTTATTTTATAATTTTTATTGCTTTACAAGTGTGTATCTAGCATATGCATACAAATAAATGAATTTATTATTGGAAAATAAATATGTCAATAGGTTTGTATTTTAAAGAGACAGAGCTATTCACAAGCAATAAGAATTTCTAGTATCACATACTCTCCCTTCCCTAACACTCACATGCACATACACTCACACACACACACACACACACACATTACGAAATGAAATTGTGTAGGTGTGTTAATTTTTTTATTTTTATTAATAAGCTCTTAAACTTATTGTTAAACAATAATTACCTGTTTTGGAAGAATGATATATAAAATGTATCAAACAATACAGAAAATGTGAATTATTTTAAATCACCTGGCATTCAACTACCTGTGATTAATGATTATTAATAGATAATGAACATCATTTCAAACATATTTTTATGATGGAGAGGATAACTAAAGAAACAGTTAGATACTAATAAAAATTTCACAGAAATAAAATCATAGTCTGAATACTTTTTTTTTTTTTTTTTTACAAGGGATAGTGTCATGGGGGGGAAAGGGAGGCACTCCCTGGATGTTCTGGATTATGGCTCTGAATACTTTCAAAATAACATTTTATTAATTCAAATAATTGAATTAAATTTAATTTTATTTAACAGAATAAATGGAAATTGAAGTAAAACTAAAGATGATCAGAGAAATGTTCTTCAAAAGAAAATGTAATAGCTCCCAAGTTCAATCCAATATAAAAAAATGAAATGTTTTTAAGTTTTTGAGTTCTAATTTTTTTTAAATTTATGCTTCAAATTTAGAAATTATCCTTTAATTCCTTTATTCCAAATAATAAGTAATTAGCACTCATAGCCTTCCTCATTTCCTGATAAGTGCACCTTATAACATAATATTACATCAAGTTTAGTGATATTTACATTAATTATTTAATTATAATTTACATAATGAATAAATGTCAACTGCATATCCAGATGGATTCCAAGATCACTCTTTGTCATTTTCCATGATTCCTTTCCATTCCTAGGTATCAATTTGCTTTCATATATCTCTAGATTGGTTGACATTTGCAATCAGATAGGAGTTTTTAATCTTCTAGTTATATATTCCTAAGAATTTTGGGATGTGTGAAACTATCTATCTCGAGTTTATATTTAAAGACATGTTATAAAATGTGGAGGTCATAGCAACAATTAAAATGCTACCTGATTTTTTTCACGTTGTAAATTTCCTGTAACTACTCAGAACCAATATAGAACTCATATTCAATGAGCCTTACTATATAAGCCGAATGTGAGCTACATTACTGCTTCAAGCTGAGCAATTTATAGATCAATATGGGTGAGCTAACTTATGGAAGGACTCTACTAATGAAACAGGAGTACTTTTATGGAATATTTTGAAAATATCTTTGCATTTTTAGATCTTTTATCTACATTTTTTGAGCATCACTTAAAATACAGGCATTTAGCATAAGACAATGCAACTATGAAATAATTTTGTAAGAAAAATATTGTTGTTGAGAAAAAATAGCTTTGATCAACTCAGTTCACTTTTCAAGTGTTTTATTGCAAATTATTATTTTAATTTTTCCTGAAATTTGTTTTATTTAATTTATGTTTTCCTGTCTTACAGAATTTTGTTTTTAGAAATCCAAAATTAACTTTCTTGAGTTTATTCCAATCATGTTTTCTCAAAACTTTAAAATTTTCTCAGAATTTTTAAAAATTCAAATAATGTAAAAATAATGTTTACATTTAAATTTTTATTTTTATTGGATTTCTATAGAGCTGGAAGGAAGCAGCACTTGCAACAGTTTTCACATAACTCAGCATTATTTTGGGCATCTGAGAGCTAAGTTTCAGAAGTAAATGGTTATGTGTTCCACTCTAGGGATTTTGGTGCTGTAAAATATATTGAGAGAATATGCATTGGTATTAATTATAGCTTTGACATTGCTCCAGATGCACATAATACCTGATGTGTAAGCCAGATGCCCTGTGTGTTCCTTCCTCCACCTGTACACTGCTGTTCAAGGCACTCAAAACCCCTGCTGATGCAGGTGGGCCATGGCACACTTCCAAGATCTAGCTTATGATAGTTTTGCTGTCCTCTGGGGAGATGGGCCGGATTGTTCTATAGAAACATTTATGATTTCATTAAAGAGTGCATCACCAAGAGTCAGTGGGGGCCTGCTAATTGACATTTGGAAATATAAATTTCTTTTAACTACAAAGGAAGCTACTTATATCTCCTTCCTACCTAATCATTTGTAAGAGTTATGTATCCTAACAAAACTTTCTTACTAGCCTTGACACTTTTAAAGTTATTAAAATGGCTTTTTAACTTGGGAAATAAATATATTTCTATTAAATTTCTGAAAACACTTTTAATAATTGTACATATTCCACTAAATTTTTAATTCCATATAGCTTGTACTGAAACTTCAACCAATGGCTTAGTAGGCTTTCTTTTTTTTTATTTTTATTTTTTTATTTTTTTTTATTGTGGGTAAAAATCACATTTTTCACAATACATACCAATATTTGTAAAATGATATATAAATATATATGCATATATGTGCATTTGTTTACAAAAATGTTATATATATATATATATATATATATTTTTTTTTTTTTTTTTTTTAAAGGTGCATAGATTACCTAAATATTACATGGAAACTGCAGGGATTTCCATGTTCCCCACCTCCCACACCTCCCACCACATCCCACACAAACATCTCCCACAAGTGTGACCCATCACCCTCAATGGACTTACATATCCTGGGGTCTTGCCGTCAACCACAGACCACAGTTCACATCGTAGACCACACTCTCTCCCACACAGTTCTGAGTGGTGTGTGCTGATTTAAAATGCCCCCAAAATTCTCCAATTCTGGCATTTCACAGTGTTTTACTATCTAATACGTTGATTATAGCAACACATTTGCCTTTGAATCGAAACATATTTTCCTAGCTTTAATATAAGGGAAAAATAACCTTTTCTGGCTTAAAGTTTGTGGTCAGTGGTAATTATTTCTGTAGGTATTTTCTAAATATCCATCACCATTTAATAAATATTAATTCACCAATGAATTTTTTATTATCATCATAAATATGGTTGTAGTTTTCTTGGAATCAATTTTTATTTGCCAGCCTCTATAAATAAATCAATTATGTACTTAGAGAAAACTCAGGAATATATATTTCTTCAACCTATCATCTCTTGTTGCTTCATAAAGGTCTATTGCAAAAGCAAAATGAAAAAAAATTTTAAAAGCAAAATTTTATGTAAACATAAAGCCATTTTTTTTGTCTAATTAAGTTGCTATGATTCTGGTGATTTTTCTAGTCTAATGGAAAATATGACGATAAAACTCTATGATGGTAAAGGCTATTATTTTATGAAAATTTAAATTAAAAAATAATAGACATTTCCCATTTGCTCTTTGTAAACTAAATTATAATCTATATTTTGGAATTAATAAAATCTATAAGTATCTCATTGATGCATTTATGATACAATATGATTGTTGGCCTTACTTAATTATATTAAGAGTGAAAAGAACAAAAATTGTTCACTGTCTATAAATGCCTCTGATTATTGCATAGTTTATTGAATGCGTAAGTCTTTTTTATCATATAAAAATGATACATTATCTATCTTTCTTGTTTTTACCTTATGAAGAACTTTTGTTTCTAATGGATGATGGAATGTGGTTAACTATACAAATATGAGGGCGTTCCCTCATGAACTATGACAAATGTACAATGCTAATACATGGTGTTAAAAATAGGGTAGTCTTAAGAAGCATGTGATCTGTCTTCCACAACCATCATATAGAAGTTACCTTTTCATAATTCTGTGAATTTATCCAGTTTGCCCACTGCCACACTGTGGATGGTGAGACCAAGAGACTGGCTAAGAGAGAACTGTTGCTGTTAATTGTTATATACAATGAAATCTCATGTATTGGACCTTATTAATACAAAATTTGAGTTAATTTGGGCAGAATCTAACTTTCATTTTACCACTACACCATCTTTGTAAAAGACATTTGAAAACTAACTTATCATTATCATTTTAACTAATTCACTAAACATGGGATTTAGAGAAGAATATGCCAAACTCACAAATGTGCTAAATCCACCCTTCAGAGGGAAATACAATATTATTAAATCATAGCCAAATTCCTCTGATATGCCAAAGACTTCAGAATAAGAATTTGCAAGCTACTTTCCAAAACATTGAACAACTATGCCTTTAAGAATCAAATCTTTAAAATCATAATCGTTCTCATTTGATATCTTTCCAAGATGTATTATATTAAGTTTATAAATTTAATTTAATCCAAAAAAAAATAGGGTAGTTTATGGAAAAAATACACCACAGTTCACATCGTAGACCACTGCGATAGTTAGCAGTAATATTTTGGTGATATTCTTTTATAATTGTAACAAATGTTCCATAGCAAAGCAAGGTGTTGACGGTGGGGTGATATAAGGGAATTCTGCACATTATATGTGACTGTTTTGTAAGCTTGCAACTTCTCTAATAAAAATTTTTTAAAAAACAAACTCCAATCTCTATCCACATACTACTAACAATGTATAGACTTAGAAAAGCAAACATATGTTTAAGCAAAAATATATGCCTATAAAATATTCAAATAATAATTTTCTATCAGATATACTTTGGAAAATAAACTTCTAGTTTACTACCACTGCTTAAATATAAACACTAGCATATATGAAGTTATAGAATCAACTGCATTTAGATTATTCTTCTTATTAATAATTTAGTTACTTTTAAAAATCTGTTTTTAAAATGTAGGTTCTCAAATGTTATGCTTGCAATACATGGTTCTTAATACCTTTCTGAGAGGTCTAGCTTTACTTTATTAGGAAAAATGAATTTTTTCTCGTTTTCTCTCATTATTTTTCTGGAAGAACTATGAAATCATAGGATGTATAAAGTCCAATGTCTGAAATTCCTAGTTTTTTAAAAAAAATTCTGCTTAATTGAATAAACTGGTTATCCAGGAGTTAATAGATAAGCCCAGCACAGAATATGAGAGAAGCAAAATATTAACAAATTAGATAAATTAATTTAGATTAGATAAATTCAAAATTCTAAATACCAAAGCCTTCACTATGAACACTAATTATAGTTCTGTAGATATAGATATTACAGTATATTTGGCTGGATTTATACTGAGCACATATCTTGCTTTGAGTGATTTTAATAAATCCTTCATATTTTTATAGTTTTATAGTGAATTAAAATGAAATAGGGATTTCTCACACCATCATGCTGCCTCAGCATCTCCCAGGTCAGTAGTAATATAGACTTCTGGACCCTCATAATGTCTCAGCATCTTGGACCCTATCATTAGGTCCCTCAGCAACCACCCTTGACCTGCTTATATAAAACAAACTGCTCTCCTGTTCTTCCCCAAGTCCAATCTGAATTTGCTTCCCCAATAAAGTCATATATGAATTTCTCAGTCCCCACGCTTGCTTGACCAGTGACCAACAGCTCCATCCATATGACACTATTAAGGCAGTCACCAGGTCCATTGTAACCTTTTGCTACCCACCTGCTTGGTTGAGCCTGCACTCCTGACATGCTTCCCTGTGTGACCCTTCAAGGCATACAACTTCACTCTATTCAAGGACCTGTAGATACAAATAAACATTTCTTACACATACGTCTGGCATGACTCATCCTTGTCGCACCTATTTATATAAAGAGCCTGGCAATATGAACTTTTTTTTTCCAAAAATACAGTTCAAAAAATTTCACTTTTGCTGCATTTCAATTGCTATGCCTGAGTTCATCATAAAATCTTCTTTTTACACTCATCTCTTCATAACGACTTCATCGTTTTGAGAAAATTATTTGAAATTATTTTATGAATCCCAAAAAGAGAAAAATTATGTTTTAAACCAATCCATTCCTGTGCGTGTGAGACCCATTTGACAGTGGGATGTGATTCATGTTGAATCTCTGCCCTCTTGCTGAATCTAATATAAATGGAGACACAGAGACTAAGACGGACAGAGGAAAAAGGGGACCTTGCATATTTGATTCTGCAATGTGAGAGGGAGGATTGCTTAAGCACACAGCACCCAAGAGGTCGGGCCCATGTTCCAGCTCAGGAGGTGACCAGCCCTGCTACATGCCTAATCGCTTACAGCTGAACTTGGGAAGAGAGCGGAACAGCCGAGACTGATACAGGAGGCCCTGAAAGAGATAAGCCCTATGCCTGGTTGCTCACACCTGACCTCCAACAGATGGTAGATTCTGGAAGGGAAAGCAGAGATCTCACAGAGTTTGGTGGCCATCTTGCTTCACCATGTGGCGACAACTATAGGATCAACAGTAGCTGACTTTCGTGAGAAAGCACCTCTTATGGTGTCCTGAGTTGACCTTTCCACTTCTTGAAAGCTATGAGCTTTTACCCCAAATAAATACCCTTTATAAAACCCAACACATTTCTGGTACTTTGTATCGGCGGCCCTATGGCAAACTAAAAAATGCCATTTCCATAAACTATTACAAAGAATTGAGCTTCATAAACACAGGCCAATTTTCTATGAACTTGAAAATAACATTTAAGTTCTAGTACTATCTCTATTTTATGCTTCTGAATCCTTCTCTAAGCTTTTTCTTTAATACAAAATCTAAAATCATCTCCTTTCTTTTTGAATTCCTAAGTATTAGATTCTCAAATTTACTTGTTTAATTTTATGAATACTTTATTTCCAAAGGAGGGGTTTTACTTTATTTTCAAAATGTTTTCTTTCTTTGAGTTCATGTCAGCTCTGGACAATGCAAATAAGTACATTTTTTCATTATTTATTATAATAATCCAAACAAATTTACAAAAGTTGATTTTGCTAGAAAAAAGAAATCTATGGGCACATAGTCATTCCTTTCTTTATAGCTGATTTACAATCCCTGTACTTCATTGATTTATGGGCACACATGTTCCTTGACCATCTGCTTTGTGCTTCATACTGTGCTATATTCTGGTATACATATAGATATCAATAAGATCTGACCTTCAGGATTTCACATACTCAGTTAAGGAATGCAGAAATGAATAAATAAGTACAATCTAGTGGGCAAAGTGCTACACTGGAATTATGCTCACATGCTATAGGCACACAGAAAAGGGTGTATACAACACTTCACAATGTATTTGGAGAGGCTTCACAGAGAAGGTGCCCTTTGAGCTGGACCTTCAAGAATGACCTGGCTTTTGACAGGTAAAGAAGATGGAAAAGCAAGTCTGAGAGAAAGCATGTGAACAGGAAGAAACATAAAGGACCTTGGCACATCATAAGAGGAGCAAGGTATATGAATTAATTGGCTTGCAAGAAAATAGTAGGTAAAACATTATGGTAAGAAGACTCATGTAGCTTTATGTCACATATCTTTCTAAAGAGTTTGTACTATATTATATAGGATAGAAATAAAATTTTAAGATTGTACACCAAAAAGAGGAATTACCAGGTTTGGGGAAGTGGGTAAGAGAGATCAGTCTGGGCATGAGCAGAAAATGATTGAAAAGGAGAAAAATTAACTAAAAGTAAGTCACACAACGTCCAAGAGACTGGAAATTTTGGTCTGTCCATGTGCCAGCTAGTCCCTGAGCCTCAGTGGAGTTGCAAAACCTACTCTCCAGTTCATTGGACTCACCCAGCACAACTAACAAGGAGGTCAGAATTGAGAACCAACACACCAAGGAAACAAGAGAGCCTACAGCCGCAAGCAAGAGAGTCCCATCAATCAGCTGTATGGGATCGAAGCCCCCGTCTCAATTAAAAGCGGAGTGGACATCACCATCCAGAATCCTCGGGATTGGAGAATGAACTATAGACTAGGTGGATTTACTGGTATTCTACTATAGACTTATTGTGGTTCTAGCAATGGAAGAAATTACAACATTGATGTGGAGGCAGTGGCCACTGGAAGGTCTGGGAGAGGGAAAAACAGCTGTAATACAGGGGCTTTTTCCGGACTTGGGAATCATCCTGAATGACATGGCAATGATAGTTATAGGCCATTTTATATCTTCCCATAACCTGCAGAATTGTGTGGCAGAGAGTGTAAACTACAGTGTGAACTATGATCCATGCTCAGTGGCAATGCCCCAGGATGCGTTTATCAATTGCAATGAATGTACCACACTAATGAAGGATGTTGTTTATGTGGGAGAGTGTGGGAGGTATGGGGAGTGGGGCATATGGGAAGCCCTATATTTTTTGTGTAACATTTATGTAATCTAAATATTTTTAAAAAATAAAAAAAAAAATTAAAAGAAAAAATAAGTCACACAAACTATTAAAAGAATCGAGGTTATACAGATGATGAAGATTCAGAATAGAGGGTAATGAGAATAGGAGGCTCCTGATAAATTTGGGAGGCATTTTGGAAATTCTATATATTTATAAGAGGCTTTATTGTTCTTATGTTACCAATCAAACTGGAAATTGAACTTAATTCCGCATCTAGGGAACAAAGAGATAAATGTTTTGGCAAATATTTAATGGATATTAAAACATCTTCCCAAGTTTCCTCTCTTAATAGTCCTTAAATTATATGAAAGTTAATGAATAATAAAGAGGAAATTGGGGTACAAGAGGACAATTTCTGGCTAGACAATTTTCTGTTGCAACTTTAAGACTCATTTTAGGCTGATTAGCCCCTGCTATTTTAAGATATATAGTATCCATCTGTATTAGAAATTTTTACATCCCACCTAGGGCTGCAAAAATCTAAATTTAGGTTTCTCTAAAGCCTTTTTCACAAGAGGTGCTGGATCTGGATATACATTGGTCCAACAGTGGTATGTTTTAATCAACTCTACAGGAGAGTTAGTAGCAAGGTTCCCTACTCAAAGTCACCAGTCCTGTCTTCAAATGAAAGAAGGTGAAATTTTGCACCAATTTTCAATGTTCTAATAGTACTATAGTGATACAAGAGAAGTACCCAATTTCCCAACAGATGAAGACTGTTTAGAGATGGGGGGGCCTATTAATGGCTGAAGTTTTCTCTCTTGAGCCACTAATAGATAATGGCTCCATTAACTGGGATTGAAATCAAATAGAGGAAAGTTGCTCTGGAGGCAAATAAGTCCATTATGGAGCTTTATTCTAAGATGTATGGAAGACTCATTTAAGTTGCTCATGTATGTATGTTTATGTAAGATATAAATATAACATAGTTTTATATTTACATCAATGGTCATGTACATATAGATTGCAGTTGATAATAGGAGAATAGAGAGCCTTGCCCAATGGGAAAGTGTATAATCAAGGAACTAGAATATTGAGGGTGAAAAGACACACATACACACAAAGAAACATTTAAAAAGTAGTCAGAAAATAAGTCAGTTAAAGGAACTGGGAAGAAACTGATTAGAAAAGTAGGAGTAAAAGAAAAAGGGGGAGAAAGAACTTTAGTAAGCACCTGTTGATCTGAGTAATATTAAATATTAAAGATTCAACATTACTCCTCTGAGTCAAAATCTATTCATGAGAAGGAGGCGTCTGTATTTTCAGATAGCCTTACTAACACACTTAATGGCTTAATGAGATTTATATGAAAAAATCTGGAATGGTACTAAATTGAAAGCTCTATGAATATATAATATTCTTAATGAGTGAAATAACACTTTAATTAACCAATAGCTAATATCCTGCTCAGGGTAAAAAAAAGTAGGCAGGTGTGCAACTAAAAATGAGTTTGTTAGCTTTACCAGTAATCAAATATGAAAGATTTTTACAGAAATAAGGATTTTTTATAATGAAAAATTAAGTGGAATAAGTAGGATAACTGGAACTAAGACGAGGATCTCTGTGGCATCTGATTGCCAGGAAATGACTGATTTTCCAGTAATCAAAATTTAAAAAGGCAATCAGCTGGGTTTATAATATATACCACCACAGGTTCTGTGATATTTGTTATTCATAATTTAATCTTGTTGATAATTAGTATTGTGAATACTCAGCATATATTAATGGTTTACAAGTAAGAAATTACAAACACACTAGAGGCTCAAAGGATCTCAAAACAGCTCAAGGGACTAGCATAAAACTATTAAACTAGAACACCTGCTATAATTAGATGTTGTTAAAAGCAGTGATTAAAACAGAAAACATTAAAATCTGTTGTCTTTAGGCTTAGAAGACATCACCATTAGAGGAAGTTAAGAGAAAAACCCTGAACTCTTCCAACCTCTTACTTGCAAACAGAAAGAAAATAAATGAAAAAATATATAGAACAAATAAAATACTCACTGAAAAAGAAATTTCTTAATCCGACCTAAGGTAAAAGCTCATTTGGATGAGTAGAGGTCTACTTCGGGCAAAAACTGCCCTAGAGATTACAGTGGGCTAAGGGTGGGAGATGGATATCAGTTCTCTCCTGTGAGTCCAGTTCATATATAAAAGTGGATTAATAATTTCTAGATTATTCCAGCAAAAAAACTAATGATAAATTGTTTTCCTTCTAAATCTTTATTCCCACATTTATCAAAAGGAGAAATACAACAGTTCCATCTTCTGAAGATACAGATTTGGCAGTGCGGCTTTACAGAAATAATGACCATTCTGTGTGCCAAACAGCCCTATGTAACCAACTCAAATGTCTTATTATACTGGCCTGATACTCTAAAACCCACAATCTGGTACCTAAACAAGGCCCATTTATATTATTCAATACTGCAGCCTTGAACTCTTTTAATTCACATTAAAAAGCCAAGTTTCGGTAATTTTAAATATCTTCTTCATGAATACCTTGAATATAGCCATGTAATTTCTATCTATTTCCTCTATTCAGATATTGTTTTTCCCTTAGTTTTGAATTTACTAGGCAAAATATCATTTTTAGTATTTTACTACTATTAAATAATTGTTATTAAAAATTGAATAAAACTATGTCCTGATTAAATACATTGATAAATTTTGAAGGCAAAATCTCTATTTCACTAATTATAATGCAAAAGGCAGGGGATAAATTGTTCAAATTTGGTTCATCTCACTGTCCTTAGAGTTAGAATAATAACCCTAGAGCTTGCTGGTTGAAGAAAATGATTCCAAGAGTTATTGGTAAACTACGCATATGTAACTCATCATACTTTTTCAAGCCTTATTCTAAGTATACTATGCTTCTTATTCCCCTCATCAAGGATTGTAACTAAAAATTACTAGTTCTAAAAGCAGTTGTCTACACACTATTTTTTTCTCTCTCAAAATATACCTTCAGTTGCTGGATTGCCAGGACGCCACTGTGGATTCAGTTCAGTTTTGGGGAAGATGAATATTGAGGTTTTCTCATCTCGGCACATGAATAAGCAGAATGTAGCCTTTGACCTGGAACTTAGGGCTATGTGTTGGCACCAACATGAGTGGCTCTGAGGGAAGGACTTCTAGGGTGACAGAAGCTGGAGCAGCAGGAGCACTAGCATGAAGAGACTGATGAGACACCTCCACACTCTGAAGCTGGAGAGCCAACCCTCTTCTGTCTGAAATAGAACCTTCCTAAAGAAGAACCTATGCCCACATAAGGGCTTCCCAAATTAGAACCAAAACATTATTTGGTGTACAAAACGCTGCTTAGCTAGATATTTTTGTTGGTAGTTTTCATGTTGCTTAGAGGATGAAAATAATTAATAGCATTTCTCTCTTTCCAACATGTAAATGTACATATACACATATGTATATGTTCCTCCCAAGCCCTAACCAGCTGTTGTTTTATTATCCTATATTTTAAAATTTATTTATGGCAAATAGCTTATCTATTTGGCCAGAAATAACTCAATAAACATGATCATTTGACCGTAACGTTAAATACATGCCTTGTATTTGTGCTCAAAAACCTCCAAAAATAAAAGCAATCTTTCCTTGCTATTTCATGTTTTACTAAAAAATAGATTCTATAATTGTCTTCTACATGCCAAAACACCCCATTACTAAAGTGCCAGATTATCAATTTTTAATCAATTTTAAATTTTAAATAGTATCATTTAAAGTCCATAAAAAATTTGGGTTTAACTTTTATTATAAAACAGCCATGATCAACTCTTTAAAAATATCTCATAAGGTCAGGCCAGTCTTCATCATTTCTGTGGTTTGATTCACTGAACTGTGACCATAAACTTCAAAGCACTGAGAAGACTTGGTGGCAGTTCAATAGATGGCAACGGAATCAGAGAGCATTAGGGCTGGAAGGGACATTGGGATCAATGAAATCCCCAACTGTACAGAGGAGAAAGAGGTAGGATGAAAGACTAGGAGAATAGCTAATGAAAGTATTTTTTTAAAGAAGAATTATTTATTGTTGAAAGAGAAGGCAAAAGAGTACCTTACAATTACAAATATGTAGATAAAAATAGAGTATAAGGATACCTTTGCCACCATCCAACACACACCAAGTACACACTCACACACAATCACATACAACAATGATTCATACCTCTTCATGTCTAACCATGAAAATGGTGGAATATACTATGCTTTAAGGTGAGTCATATGCAAAGATGAGTAACTATCCATTGATGTGAGATGATGTTCAGTCTATCTGAAGAATTTTAGATTGAAATCTTTATATTTCAGTGGTCAAAACTTGTTAATTAATATTCCTATAATACATTCTAGATTTCAAGGGACTTTACGGATTTCATTAAGTTGACACAATTATTCTATAATTATTAATAATTATTCTATAATTATTAATTATTCTATGTATTAATATCAATATTTGGTATTTGTGGAAACTAAAGTCCAGAGAAAATATAATTTAACACAAATCCCACCATTAGTAAATGAAAGCTTGAGAAATCAGCTTATGTGTTCTGATTTTTTTTTTTTTTTTTTTAAGATTTTATTTATTTATTCATTTATCCCCCCCTTGCTGCTTGTGCTCGCTGGGTCAGCTAACCACGCCCTGCGGGCGGGCTTGCCTTCACCAGGAGGCCCCGGGAACCGAACCCGGGGCCTCCCATATGGTAAACGGGAGCCCTACTGATTGAGCCACAGCCGCTTTCCTCTGATTTTAAATCTTAGTAATTTCTTACTGTCTATCTATAATGAGCACTTCTTTGGAAGTAGTGAAATGCAGATTGCAAAAAACACTTTGAAAAAGTCCTTTGTTATAAACAGTAAATGTGGAACCCAAAAGAGAACAGTGATAAACTAACTAGAAAAGCCCAGTCATCTAAAATTATCTTTTCCTGGAAAAGGAGGAAAATGTGTTTGGTACCCCTTGATAACACCACAAGGGTATTGCCACAAGAAAGATGCATAACAGTAACCCATCTTAAGACAAGGTGCGTTTTTAGAAAGGTTCCCTTAAAAATTAATCATTAAAAGTTTAGGTTTTCAAAAAGTAAGTTTTCGTTGTACAGGGCATGCACTCAAACATATCCAAATAATCCCAGATAAATTAGACAGTATTGCTGGGTGGAGGGAACATGGGTTTGAGCTCAGACTGGCATGTAGCCAAATCTAGGTTTAACGGTTTACTCTTGGGTTTCATTTCCTATATTTATTTACCTTCATTTAATCTCATTTACCTCATCTATAAATGGGGAAAATACCTATTTCAAAGAATTAGTGTGAGGCTCAAGTGAGATTATGAGTGTAAAATGCTTTCTGCCAGTCCCACACTGATGCCATTCTTTTATGTTGTGTAGTTGTATAATAGTCCCCAGTCCCATACAGAACATTAGGATTTAAGTTAAGATTATTATTATAAATAGAGCTAGAATTAGCCATATACTTGAGAATTAGGACATCTTTATTTTCTCCTCTTAATCATTAAGGTGTGCAGTTACTATATGTCTTTTATGAGTGTCATATAAGATAAATCTTATATGCCTAGAACAGTGACCAGCACATCAAAGTTGGTCAAAAATATTGTTTTGAATATTGAATTTCCTACTGTACATATGTTTTCTAATGCCAAACTACAATGCCATGGCCTTCTACAGAACTCGCCCAGTAAAATATAAACAACAAACTACTATTTCTGCACTCTTATCATAGGAAGAACTGTATGTATGTATGGCATGAGGATTTCTTTTAACTCATGTATATATATATATATCAATGAATAATGATTCCCCTACATCCAAATAAGCTATGTAAAGCACTCCAACTCTAGTTCCCATATTGTTACTATTATTCTGTAGACAATCATTCCTACAGAATTACAAATTAATAAGAATATGATTATAATCTGCATAGATTTTTAAACAGCCTGAATTTACATTATTTTAAAATATTTTCTATTATTTACAAACCATGCATTTTCAAGCACGTTATTACCATGCCACAGAGGAGCATAGGAATTAATATTTATTGAGCATATACTACGAATTAAAAACTCTTTATGCTTTAGCACTTAATTCTAACTAGATTCTTTATTAGTGTTCTAGGTAACAGACAACAATTGAATGGCCCAAATATGATAGATGCTTAGTTGCTGTTTATGTAAATATTCAGGATGTATCAGTCCTCCTCCAGGACATCATTTAGGGATATTCCTTCTATCAAATGACTTTACCATTCCTTAGTGCTTCTTCATCATCTGAATCCAAAAAGTAAAGGAAGAATCTCATGTTGAAGGTTTTTATGGCCAGGCCTGAAACTGGCACATATCATTTCACTCCCACTCTACTGGAAACAACTTAGTTGCATGGCCATGTCTAGTGCAAGGAATGCTGGGAAATGTTTTTTATCCTATGTCCCAAGAAAGAATACCTCTGGCTCCGAGGGTTAAATAATCTAGAGCAATGTCCAAGATTTGAACCAAGGTTTGTGTGACTCCAAAATTCATGGTGTTTCTGCTTTTACAAGTTGCTTCTCAGACTTTAAAAGATTTGTATTTCTAACTAATCTCCAGCTTAAAAGTCATTATACCTTTTCTCCTTTTCTAGCTGGAGTTGCTGAGAAAAACAGAATAAATAACTCTCCTGAATTCAATATTTTCAGATGTGACAGTTTGAGATTATTTTATGAATCCCAAAAAGAGAGAAGATTGTTTGTAAACTAATCTATTCCTCTGGCTGTGGTGCCCTTTGATTGTATTAAATTCAGTGAGGGGCCTCTAAGTTTACTTGATAAAATCAATTTAGGGCTTCTGATTAAGCAACATCAGTAAGGCGTAACTCAAGTTGAGTACCCGTCCCCTTGGTGGTCTGATATAAAGGGACACTCACTCAAGAAGGTAAAGGGAAAAGAGAGAGCTATGTCATTTTTGATCCTGGGGCCCTGGGGAGAGATGAGCCATTTGCCATATAGTTTGCAGCTGACCTTGGGAAGAGAGCCAAGACTGATACAGAAGTCCTGGAAAGAAATGAGCCCTATGCCAGGAGAGAAAGGAAGTCCTGAGAGACAAGCCCTATGCTAGCCCACAGCTGAGAAAGAGGAAGCCCAGAAGGGATGGCTGAACACTTGCAGAATTCAGCGACCATCTTGCTTCAACACATGGCAACTGACTTTGGTAAGAAAGCAACCTTGAGTTGGACTCTTTAGGGCCTTATAATTGTAAGCTTTTACCCCAGATAAATACCCTTTATATAAGCCAACAGATTTCTGGTACTTTGCATCAGTACCCCTTTGGCAGACTAATACATTAGATATAAAAGCTTCTACTGTAAGTGCTCACTTCAGTTTTTGGTCTTCTAAGTGTGTGTCAGTAGGGAGGAAACATATTCACTAACTTTTATGCCAAAACTTAACATGAAGGTTCCCTAGAACCTGAAGCTCTATATCCTTCACTTAGGAAAATGCCAGCACCTCCTAAGAGCAAAATATAAGTGCTAAATATATATTTATATATATAAGTGCTATAAATATAAGTGCTAAATATATATATATATTTAGAAGAATCAAGTAGTTAATCAAAAGTATAATATTCTGGAAGCCCATGGATATACAGTTCCCTGTAAGAGAGCTTGCTGTGCGGACCATAGCTAACTGACAGCTCTCACATCTTCTGGATCTACCACCCTCCTTATCTTAAGGCCATGCTTCCCTCAGGATTTTCCCAGTCAGTGAGTGAACACAGAAGGGGTACTAGTGCAGGCCCATTCCTTCAGGTCACAGAACTCCTTTACTGAACCACTTTGGCTCAGGGACTCCCCATCACCACGGCCCAGTTTTCTCAGAACTGCAGCACAGTCTGAGACTCTTCCTACCAAGTCTTCCGTCCCTCTTTCCTTTCATAGGTGTCAGGCTTGCACTACAGCATGAAGCCTCTCCTGCCTACTCCTGTTCTCTCCCTTTATTCTTCTCAAAAATTTCTCCAAATGAATTTCAAGCTTCTTTAATCCTTTTTGAGCATCTACTTCTCTTAGGGCCCAAAATAACACAAATATTAAGTTGAACTACAAAAAAATTACCAATAGTTAGCCATTTATGATTTATAAAAATGTCAATTTCTTATGGTTCAACTTAATATATCATGGTCATGTGGCTTTTGTCAATATTCCTTAATAATTTATAATATTAATAGAAGTAGTGAGAAAAATATATAAATCATTTCTATAGAAGCTAAAAGTCACACACACACAGCCATACATATACATATACATATACATATACATATACATATACATATACA
>JAKSZT010054334.1:1498615-1553194 GCA_026826555.1 Tolypeutes matacus
ATACATATACATATACATATACATATACATATACATATACATATACATATACATATACATATACATACCTTTGTCCCCCACAAAAGACATGTTCAAGTCCTAACCCCCATCCTGTGGGTGTGACCCCATTTGTAAATAGGACCTTTAAAGATGTTATTATTTAAGTTGTGATCAATCTGAATGAGGGCAGGCCTTAAGCTTCTATGGCTGAAGTCCTTATAAACAAAGAAACTTGAACACTTAAGTAGAAGCCAGATGTAAGAAGCCATAGATAGGAGAAACCAGAGAAGAAGAATGAGATTGCCATGTGGTGGGGGAAGAAATGTATCTACAGGCCAAGGAACCAAAGAATTGCACAAACTAGCCCCAGAATACTACAGATTCTAGGAAAAGCATGGGCTATCTGGACCTTGTTGTGGAACTTCTAAACTCCAAACTTTGACCTAATAAGTTCCTGTTGTTTAAGCCAATCAGTTGTGGTATTTGTCCTAGTAATCCTGGAAAACCAAGACATTATGGATGTATGTATGTATGTATGCATGTACATTTATACTTCTAAATTCAAAGACATTGATAGGTAATATATGATAGAAGAAAGAGAAAAATGGTGATAGATAAATAGATACGTAGGTAGACAGAGATAATCCCAAAAGCTACTGTAACCGTTGGGGAATTTGATGTAATTATGAATTCCAAAAATATAATTGAATCATGCTTGTAAACTGATCTGTTAATCTGGGAATGATTAGGTTAGGATTAGGGCATTGAGCCCCACCCCTTGGTGGGTGGGGAATTGAATATAAAAGGCAAGGCAAAGGACAGTTGAAGCAGTCTTTTGAGAAGCAGTTTTGATGTTGGAAAGAAGGCCCCAGAGAAGCAAGCCGTTCACCTGATAATCTACAACTGACCTTGTGGAGGAAACAGAAGCTGAGCCCGGAGAGAAAAGCAGCCCCGGGAAGAGAGGAACCCCAGAAGTCTGAACCCTGGCGGACGCGGGCAGCTGTCTTGCTCTAACACGTGACAATGAACTGTGGTGAGAGAAGGAACTTAACGCTTTGTGGCCTGGTATCTGTGGACTTCTGCCCCAAATAAATACCCTTTATAAAAACCAACCCATTTTTGGTATTTTACATTAGCACCCCTTTGGCTGACTAATACAGCTACAAAAATGCTTAAATGGAAAACACAAAGACATTCCCATAAAGTTAGGAGCAAATCAAGGGCATAACTACTATAAGTACTGTCATTTAATTTTTAAATGAGGAACTCAGCAAAAAATAAAATCAAGAGGATCACAGTTATAAAAATTTGAAAGAAAGAAATAAAACTATCAGTTTTAACTGATTTGAAAATCCCAAATAATTATAATAATAAATCACTGCAAACAATAAGAAAGGTCAGAGATATTGCAGAAAATAAAATTAATGTTAAGTAATCAATTGCTTTTATACATACAAACCAGTTAGAAGATGTAATTGAAGGAAGGGTCCTATGTTTATAATAATAATAATTATTATTATAAAACACCTAGGAATAAACTTAATAAAACCTGGGCAAGGCCTATATGAAAAAATCTTTAAAACACCACTAACAAGCAAAAACTAAAATAAAATAAAATAAGAATCAACAGAAGGAAAGATATTCTATGTTCTTAGAGAGGAAGACTCAACATCATAAAAAAAGTCTGTAAATTTACTTGTGTATTTGTCATACATGTAATTAATAAAATGCCAAAAGTGTACTATTTAAAAATAGACCAGTTGTTTATGAAGTTAATATGGAGAAATAAACAAAATAGCTAAGAAATACTTGAAAGAAAAGCACTATGAAGACTCATTGGTTCTATTAGATATTACATTATAACACATCAATAACAAAAACAGTGTGGTATTGGTGCTTGAATAGACCATGCAATAGAATTGAGAATCTAGAAATATCTCCATAGAAAAGTAAGTTTAATATAAGGTAAAGTCACATTGAGCTTATAAAATCAGTGGGGAAAAACAAGACTTTTCAATATTTGGTGAGAATAACTGGCTAGAAATTTGGATATATTCAAAGCCAAATGCCACACTACACAATAAGATAAATTTGCAATGATCAAAGATTTATGCATGAAACAATTAAGCCATGAAACTATTAGAAGGAAACAAGGCAGAATCCCTATAGAATATTGTAGCCATTTGACAATTTGCTGTAATTATGAATTCCAAAAATATAATTGGATCATACTTGTAAACTGATCTGTTAATCTGGGCATGATTAAGTTATGATTAAGGCGTTGACTGGGCCACGTCAGTAGGGCGTTGAGCTCCACCCCTTTGTGGGTGGGGGAATCGAATATAAAAGGCAAGGCAAAGGACAGAGGGAGCAATTTTTGAGAAGCAGTTTTGATGTTGGAGTTTTGATGTTGGAGAGGAGGCCCCAGGAGAAGAGAAGTGAGCCGTTCGCCTGATAGTCTACAGCTGACCTTGTGGTGGAAACAGAGGAGCCAGAGAGAAACATAACTCTGAGAAGAGAGGAACCCAAGAAGCCTGAACCCTGGCAAACATCGGCAGCTGTCTTGCCCCAACACGTGGCAATGGACTTTGGTGAGAGAAGAAAATTAACACTTTATGGCCTGGTATCTGTGGACTTCTACCCCAAATAAATACCCTTTATAAAGACCAACCCATTTTTGGTATTTCACATTAGCCTCCCCTTTGGCTGACTACTACAAATATTAAAGTGGAGCAAGCCTTTAAACTATGACTCAAAACCCAAAAACCACAAAAGAAATTTTTGATAACTTTGACTACATGAAAATCAAAACTTTCTTCATGTAGAAAGAAAAAAACAAAACAAAGGTAAAATAACTGGAATAAATTGTCAGGGAAGTGAGTGGATGAGAGTGCCCAAACAGTACCCACCCTGGTGATGAGGTGATAGGGAAACAGGACTCTCTTACAATGGGGGGTTAAATCAGTAACATCCTTCTGTAGGACAATTAGGTACTGTTAACCTATGAAGTTGGAACCAGAAATTACATTATGGGAACTTACCTGCATGAATGTAAAAGAATACAAGGTTATTCACTGAATCACCCTTTATATGAGCATAAGATTGGGAATAGTTCAATGTCCATCAATAGGAAATAACCTATATGGTTAGGAAATGATGGCAAGTCCTTACAATGGAAAATGATACAGCTTAAAGAAAAAGGAATGAGAAAACTGTATAAAATTTGGAAATAATTCCAAGATACTTAAAATTAAAAAGCAAGCTATAGAGTAGTGTGTATGGCATGTTACATACAACATATGTATGTATGAAAGAGAAAATGTGAGTACCTATGTATATACATATGTACAAGCAAAAGAAAGTTTTAAAGGATATGTAAGAAACTAATGACCATGGTTATTCATGGGGTAGGGGGATTAACAAGGCTGTGCAGATGGGGGATGAGGACAAGAGACTTTTTGTTCTATACTTTTCATAATTTTGATTTGGATTTGATTATGCATTCAAATTCCTTGATTATCTATTCAATTTCTTTAATCAAAAGAATAGCACCAGAGCAAGCAAAGGTTAAAAAAATTCATTATATTATTGCAAAAATGCTTGTGAAACAAATACAGTGTGGCAAGAACTGTTCCAGGCAATGGAGAATAAAGAATGGCAATTCCTGTACTTAAGGAGCATACAGTCTAGTGAAAGAAGCTGACAAGCAGTCATGACCTAAATTTAAAGCATGAGTGATTGAAGAAAGGAAGGAGCACTAATAGAAACAAAAAAGTCAAAAGAGAAAACCACTTTAAGAAATAATGTAGTTGATGGTAGATATGCTTCATTTTGATGAAATGAAGGATTTATGTAAATTGAAAATTCCTCCAGTGAGTGGAAAAAAGATTGACATTTTGAAAGGATTCCAAAACTGGATTTAGAGTGTTATATGAAGCTGCAAAAGTCTAGGACAGAAAGCAAAACGAGAAGAAGGGAACCTAGAAAGAATCCTGGACAAGGTCTACATTTATTGTGCTTAGGGCATATTTCCTTTTTATCAAAAGTTTCCATTCATGAATCTGCTCTATATAAGTAGTCTCAACAAAGGTAAGATTAAAGTGTTTTTGAAAAATAGCTAAATTCAAGGCTTATGAAACTGTAACAGTCCCTGGCAAAACTTCTAGGATTTTTAAAAATAATAATTAAAAAGAAAATGCTGTAGTAAGATAACTACAGACCATGACATGATATTCCCCATCTTGTATATCTGACATCTGGTGAGATGTCTGGTACCATAGTATGATTTATGATGCAGGAAATTTGAAGTTTCTTTGAATACAGTATAACTCAGGTAAAAAAGACACTTTGGTTCAAATATATTTTCTTTTATTTTTGATCATTCTGAGAAATCATTTCACGTTGAATATTTATTCTTCCCAGAGCCAGGTGGTAGAACATGATACTAATGAGGGCAAAGCTGTTGGTGCAATCCCAGTACTGCCGACAGGCTCTACATAGGGAAAAGCTTTTTTGCATGCACCTCTAATCAAGTCCAGCTGTGTTCCATGTTTGGCACTGGGCACCAAGGGACCTAAGTGAGAGAAGGTGAATTTCTGATGAGGAATCATCATCTAACAAAGGTAGAGAAATTTCTAACCTGGTTAATCTTACATCTTACAGCGTGACAGACTGTGAGCTCCAGTCCCCTACATTTGTCCTTGAGATTTTTTGTTTGTTTGTTTCACGTAAAACAAGTCTATTCAAAAATTGTGTCACAAATGATTCACTCAATCAGGATAAAGGAAAAATTCAAGGCGATGAATGTCAAGAACATTTGAATTCCTCCTAGTCCTCCTAGGTGTCGGCATTCTCTACCAGTCAACGTTGAGTTGCTCCTGTTTTAAACCCAAACATAACATTGCCATGCAGGGAAAGAAACCAACAAACAAAAATTCATTTTCAGACTCTTTCACAAGTTCTGCCAAGCATAGAGTTTACAAGTGTAACAATGGCAGCTGTTCCCCCTAGTAAGAACAGCTGGGAAAAACAGAACTGGAGTCATTATCTCCCAGATTATGATCTTTTGGAACAATGCCCAAAATATCAACACTGACACTGAGTGACAGCATTTAACCTCTGATAACCCCCTTCACGTTTATGTTTCGTTTCACCAAAAGAAATAAACAGTATTGCATACTCAAAAATAAATAAAACAAATCAGAATTATTCCAATAATTGTGGTGTAACCTATTTTATTTCAGATATTTTGAGCAGCCCGTATTCAAGATCAGTATAAATATTAGTCACTCTATCCCTCTGAAAGATCACAATCTAAACCAGAAGCACTTATTGGGAGACAAGCAGTAGAATTAATATGGTGTTCAAGTTATTCATGAAATATAATCCATTTGCTATAGTTACATACTCCTATAATTAGAGATAGCCCCAATGGCTATATGACCAAGAATGGAGAAACATCTTGTCAACCTTATGCTCTTTGGGAATGAATTAAGATTATAATTTCAGAAAGTAAGTTAGATTTACAAATCACACATGCATGCAAAATAATAAAACTATGTATGACTTTGCAAGAATGAAGTTGAAAATGAATACTAAAGAAATTTTTACCTCTCATTTTATGAAAGAAGCTATAGGAGAGATAAAAACATCAAACAAGTAAGCAAAAGACTATGTTCTAGAAATCTAGCACAAAGACAATCTGAGGAGCCAGCAGTGGTCCGTGGTATGTGATGGATTACTCTTTACTTATATTGCACATGGCCTGGTCATTTTTACTTAAGTAAAATTTGAAAAGAGAATAGTGAATTGAGTACAGGAAAGGATCTAATTTAAACAGAGTCAGGGAGAAAGGCTCATAAAATCAGTTAGAGAAAATACTGGAGAATAAAACATTGTGGACAGAAAGGGAAAAAAATATGCAGAAAGAAAATGAATTAAAGTTGATTTTTTCTTTTCTTATGAACATCATAGAGAAAAGACTAATCCCCACAGGTGTCATGTAGCTGCAAATATCATTTTAATATCTAGAGAACAAATATAAAAGACTCTAGATTCTTTGAGGAAATCTAGAGAAATAAAGTCTATTCGGGAAACAGAGCCAGTGCAAAAACAGATGGCCTCTGTAACCATTCTGCATTCTTTGATGCCCTTGGAATTCTATGATTAACAGAAACATTTAATTCTAATTATCTAGATGACTGACAAGGTTACAATTATAAAGATGGCATCTTGGTGTCCTAAACTCACATGAGTTTTGGAATCAGGAAGAATCCAGGTTCAAATCTCAGCCTAGTCCCTAAAACATAATTTCTGATGTTTACCAAATACTTCCCATATGCTATGGAATCTTCTGCATGCTGTCCATGGATTATTTTGGCACAAAATTCTGTGAACTACCCAATAAGTAGTCATGATTATTTTCTTTATTTTATAAATGGAGAAAATCAGCCACAGAGGAGTTATGTAACTTGGCCAAGATCACAAAGCTAGTAAATGGCAGAGATAGACTCTAAAATTTCTCATGTCCCCAAAGTATCACTACTTGGGTGACTAACCTTCTTGGCATCTTACTTTCCTCCCACTACACAATGGGAATGGAACCTACTTTTGGGGTATTATCTGTTAGAATTAAACCCATTGCTTTCTGCAGACTAGTGGCTTGGTAATGGTTGACATCATTATGATCATCATTAGAGAATTTCTATGGAGAAGAAAATATTCATCCTAAATGACTACAATGAGGAAATTTTCATAATTGCTCTTGATTGAGGGGTGGGAGAATGTTCTTATAAACATCTTTGTTTACCATTGTGTTGAAGAGTAGTTACTTTCTCTAAGCTCCACGCTTCCAAATGTAACCCTGTGCTGTGGCTTTTCCCCCCTCCACGTTAATAAAATAAACCAAGAAAGCTCCACAGATTATAGGTGCTAAAGAAAAGACACAATAAGTGCTGAGGTGAGGAAGAGGCCGGATGACTGTGTAAATAATTAGTGATTGATGATATTTCTGTCTACTGTGAGCCTAACAATCACTGAGGAGGGTAGACACTAGACAGGAAGAGGGAAGAAAAGTGTGTAGTGGATATTTTGATGAGGAAGAAGAATCAGAGACGTTGTTGGCATGTTCTTCATGTAAAAGTACCAGTACCTCTGTTTTAGTTTGCTAAAGGCTGCTGGGAGCAATATACCAGAAATAGATTGGCTTTTATAATGAGAAATTGTTAGGTTAAAAGCTTATGGTTCTGTGGCTATGAAAGAGACCAAATCAAGGTACATCGGTAGATGCTGTCTCCCCACGTTACAGCTCTGGGTGATCAAGCACGTGGCAGGGCACAATTCCAATATTCCTGTGTCTCCCCTCTCCTCCAGGCTTGTGGCCTCTCTCTTGTAACCGAGGGTTAAGAATTAACAAATAATTATGATTACCAAATCATTATATGGATGCCTTTATATTATAAAACAGCAAAAGGTTAATACCTGAAATTACTGAAGTTAGCTAGAGTAATCTTACCCATGTTTATGGTTCCTCTAGACTTAACCCCACCCTTGTGTATACTTACCTTTGTGATGGTAATTCTAGATTGACCGCTACCCTTGTTTATAGATTAGGCTCACCCCTGAGTATGCTTACTATTGTGATGGTAATTCTAGATTGAACTCACCCTCCTACATGCTTACTATTGAGATGGCAACCACTCCTCCCTCTTCTGTTTAATATCTATATGGAAAGCCTTGGGACTGACCTCTACTCTGTACTTTACTATCTCAATCTGAAAATGACTGTAACTTTATAATTCCCCCTGGTTTGGGGTCCACCCCCAGTTTGTTCAACTCCTTAGTGTTTATTAATGAAGGAACCTGTATCCAGCTCTACCCCAATTATTCATTAGCAACCTGATGTTATAAAATATTAGAATTTCTGCAGAACAGGGAAGTAGTTTTGGGGCTGTCTTAGGCAACTGATCTCCTTTGCTTGCGCAACCAAGTAAACTATTTCTCTCTTTGAAGTCCTGGTGTCTCAGGAATTGACATGGGGAAAAAAGAACTCACTTTTGCTCAGTATCACTCTCTCCTGGGCTTGTCAACTTCTGGAGGCCCCTCTCCATCCCCATTTTCTCTGTGTCTAAGGCTTTAATTCCTCCATTTATAAAGGACTAAGTAAAGGACTCCAGTAAAAGTATTAAGACCCATCCTAAGTTCTGCCTTACTGAAATGATCTAATCAAAAGGAAGGTCCTTTAACTGAATCTAATCAAAAGTTCCCATCTACTATAGGTTTACATGCACAGGAATGGATTAGCTCTAAGGTCATGATCTTCTGGGGTCCACCCAGCTTCAAATCACTACAACCTCCATTACATCCTTGACTAGGTCACTGAAGGAGGCAGCCACAAGGAAAGTAGAAATCATAGGAAGTACTACAAAGGAAAGAGGCATGAAATTGTCAACTTAGAAATTACAAACTAAGCTGCAAGGCAATAAAGGTATTTATTTGGATTCTTAGGATTGTATTTCATGGAGCATAACTTCAGGTAGCAACACAAATCATGTCACCTCCTGGCACTTTCAGGCAAGAGTTTTTAAAGGAAAAGAAGAAGATTAAACAAGTTGTTTGTGGTTGATGGATATTTGGGGTACTATAATTGTACTTCAGGTTAGATAGTTAACAGTTCTTTACCTTGTGATTTGTTTTTGGTGTCCAGATGGCCTTAAGATTTGCAGAAACATTGTTACTTGAGGCTTTGCATATCATGTCAGTTTGTGATACTTGAGACCTGCATAAGAGTAATCTCCAAAATTACTTTCCTGACTCCATTTTAAATCTCTTAGCTATAGAAATTCTATTTTTGCTTTATTTCTTTTAACAAAATATAAATGGCAGCTTTAAAAAATGACAATTATAAAATGTATATTTTAAAGGCATAATAATAGACTTTTGTGCAAATTAAAATGCATTTAAATGCAAATTAAGGCATATTTTAATGCAAATTTGTACGTGGCCTTCCTTTCTATTTCACACATTTGGCTGTGACCTTGGAAAGATCTTTGCAACAATGCCTAACTAATGTTTTAGAGCTGTTGGGTAAAGGAGAGGTCTATTTTAGGCCTGTTTCCAAGTAACTGTGTGAGATTTGGGAGGGAGGTGAGGTAATTTCCTAATAATTTGAAATACTTTGGAGTAGCCAGAGTGAGGAAAGTCTTCCAATGCAGCTTCCAGTCTTGGATGGGCTAATATGAATTTCAGAAGTCTCAGTACAAAAGACAACCCAGCATCTACCCAGGAGCACGAAGGGCTCTCAATACCAGAACTGACCTTCCTTGGTTCTAAGTGATGCTGTGAATGCTACTCCTAAGATTTGCAAGAGTAGTAAGTGCCAATACTATCCCTTCAGGCATTAAAGTTTTAAGTTGGGACTCTGACAAAGTTATGTTAGAATTCCAACCGTGAGGTCTTGGGCAAATAAATGACTTCTCCAAGCATTGTGTCCTCAACTATAAAAGAAATAATAATCTCTAAAATCCAGAGGTGTTATGTTACTTGAAGCCATAACTGAAACAGAGAAGGCACTCAATATAGGCAGCCGCTATTAGTATTATCATCATCATAATTTTAATTTTCCCACTTTTTTTCCCCTCACTACCAGTTGAGGCAGGTTAGTACAGTGAAAGGGTGAAGGCAACTGGCTCAACACACAACATGGCCAAAGGACCACATGGCCATAAGAGTCTGCCCAGAAACCTCCTAAGAAGAAGGCTGTTGGAAAGACCCTGTGAAAGCCCCAGATATCCTCAAAAGGACTCACTATTGGCTCCCTGAGAAATGATCAGTGGGGCAACCAATCAGAACAGCAAACAGCTGGGGTCTCATCCACAACATCATGAAGAGGGAGGAGGAAAGACTTTAAAAAGCCCTGACCTAGTGTCCCACCCATGCCACCCACCTTGTGGCATGAGTTTCCTTGTTTCTTAATAAATTATTTACTTCCTTGCCTACCTTATGGCATGTCCTTAAATTCTTTTATGTGACGTAAGCCAAGAACCTAGAAGCCCAGAATCCAGACCCATCCAGTAACATTATTTGGTGAGCCAGCCAGGAGACAGAGAGGCAAGTGGCACTCCCCTACCTCTGCCAGAGACTGGTGAGTTTTGATTAAAACCTCTCTGTGATTAGCAAGGTCCCTAGCCCCAAGACTCTCACTCTGGGCTGTGCCAGGAAGTTTGTTCCTTTCTAAGCCCTGAGGAGGCCCTGAAATTCCTCTTAATCCATTAGCTCCAGGGCCCCTGAGCTATTTGCCTATAAGCTGCAGGTCAGTCTCTGCTTCTTAATGAGCTTTTAATGCCAGGTTTAACTGTGGAACTTGGACCCTGGGAGTGGTTATGAGATGAGCTCACTCATGGCTATCTCCTAAGACTGCTGCAAAGTAGGCGAAAGAAAGGTCCCTGGCCAGTCCCTTTCCTAAGGTCAGCTGGCCTGGGTGTTCAGTCTAAGAATCTGACCCAGATAGTTCCCAAGACCTCTAAGGCTCTGGGGACACCCAGAGACATAAGGCTCCCAATCCCCAGAACATGGGGACAATGAGCAGGGCTCCTGATCTCTGGGACACTGACTTGGCAAGCAATCTGTTCATCCAGGTCTAGTGGTGGGCCACCAACCAGACTGATGAATGCATTTATCCCCCTAGGATAATGGGCAGCTTCTACTTAGGACAACCTGTCTACTGATAGTCTGAAAAGAAAGAGGCTAATCATTCTTTTCCTGCCACCATGTGGCCACAGTATGACTGAGAGTGGGCTCTGTATGGAACCCAGAATTCCAGTTAAACCTATGTAAAAGAGAAGGAGAGGACAGACAGATCTCAGGGCCAGAGACCACGTGGTCATGTCTCCTTAAAAGGATGAAGAAATGTATTACCAAACCAGTCAATTATAAGCTCAGGGATATTACTCAGAGGCAGAATCTAAAAACCCAGCCTTATTTCAAAGAAAACTAGTAGCTCAATAAAATACCCTCTTGGTGATTCTAACTCTAGAGAAGGACAAATCTTCCTAGGAACACCAGTCTGCTTCGTATATCTGTAGAAAGCTGCAGAAACTCTCCCTGGGTCCCCAAACTTTCATTAACTTGCTTTTAGAAACAACCTTCTCAGGTTTCAACAATCGAGACCATATCAGCAAGACAGAGAAGGTAAGGAGGGTAGGTGCAGGGTCTGGGACAGGCTCACCTTTTAACTGCTGCCATTAGAGGCACCAGTCACTCAGGGTTACCTGAATCCAGGCTCCATGCCAGCAGGAACTTAAGCCCAAGCTGCCTCACCATGCAGGCCACTGGGGCCTTGCCCTAGAGAAAGACAGAAGGAGCCTGAAGTCACACATGAACAATCAAACAGGAGGCCTCCTGTACCCCTTGGTGTGGCAGGTAAGGTTGTTAATTTCTTAATTAATATGGGAGCCAATTACTAGGTCCTAGCCTTACTCTGGACCTTTCTAACCTTGGCTGTGCCTAATGAGGGGAGTAAATGGGGAATCATGATCTATGCCATTTACTAAACCTCTCCCCTGTAGATTGGGGAACCTCCTCATATGCCATCAATTAAGATTTAAAAAAAAGGGGGGGGGGGCTCCTGCCTATTTCTAGCTCCCCATCTATTCCCTTTCAACACTTCTATCCTTCCAGTGAAAAAGCCTTCACAGAGCATTACCTCTTACAGGGAGGTAACTAATGGGATGCAGCCTCCAGAGCAGCCCCAATTTGTGCCTTGTTGGGAGCATGGCTTCTCTGGACCCCTTAGGTCTGTACTTAGCAGCTGCCCAGGGATTTTCCTGGAGGAATGAAGCTGGAGGGTCCTACATGAGATTTCTGCCATGGACAGACACTGGGAGATTTCCGTAAGCTAAGTAAGTATAAAATACTCTCTTCTATTCTAATCTGTGCTTAACCTTGGGTTTAACTTTTAAATCTATGTTTAATTTTGTTAATCTGCCCATGCCTAGGAACTCATAAATCAGATTTTGGGTTCACCTATTACAAATTGGATAACAGTGAAAGGTAACCTTAAAACGAGTCTTAAAATGTCAATACTGTCTTGCAATTGAATTTGATATATAAAATAAATCACAAATAGAACTAATTCAACTGCTGGAAAAGCAGACAAATTTAGCAGGTTGTTACTAATAAAATTGTTTTAGTTGCTTAGATAATAAATGAAAGTGCCCAAATGCTTTAAAGTGGAAACTACTAGAAATTGTAACTAAGAGTTATGATCATTATATAGATGCCTTTATATTATAAAACAGCGGAAGGATAATATCTGAAATTGCTATATCTTGGTGGATTTAGTCTATAACCTACTATTATAATGGTAATCTTAGACTAATTTACCTTTGTTTATGGTTAGTTCAGATCTAACCACACCCTTGTTTATGCTTGCTATAGTAATGGTAATTATAAACTGAGTTTGCCTTTGTTTATGGTTACTTGAGGTTTAGCCTCACCCCTTGACTTTGCTTATGGTTATTTCATGACAACTTCTGTCCCCCATGGTTCAGGGAAAGGCAAATTGAGGGCACCCCTGTCTCCCATCCTTCCACTGGTTTTAGTGACCCTGCTTTCTCTCATGACTCCAGGTGTGGACTAAACTGCTGCCTGGTAGAATTCTCGACCCTCAGGATTGGACTTCTACTCTTCCAGTCCAGGAGCCAAGGACTAGGGAGGGGTCTTCCCACCTTAAGTGTTGATTTTCCTAAAAGCAGCAAATCATGAGAAAAACCAGCTTTCCCTGAGACTTCCATGACCTCAGTGAGTGTATATTGGAATTAGTCTTGCTCATCCAAGGTCTGTCAAAGTCAAAATGGGGAATAAGCAAAGTTGTGAACTAAAGGAAAATGTAACTTGTATTTCAAAGCATTGGGAACAATTTTGGTTATAAACCAATAATTAAAAGGAATGAAATTATTGTGCAAAACTGCATGGTCACAGAGCAAATTAGAGTAATTAGAAATACCCTACAAAGAGATCTTTTGACTATAATGCTATGTTACAGTTAAACTTATTTTGTAAGAAGATGAAAATTATAACTAACTGTCTAACTATGTCTGTCTATCTGCTCAGTCTATATCTTCATACATTGGGATGGTAATATCAAATTGATCAATGAAAAATTTAAAAAGAGTTCTATTCAAATTGCTAAAAATTAAGTAGTTAAAAATTAAATATGTAGGAGGGAGGCAAGATGGTGTCTGTTTAGGTGGGCACTCACCATCTCTTTCGCAGAGGATGGCTGATTGGGGACAAGATCCTGCTCGAGTGGGCTGTTCTGGGAGCCCAAGAAGTGAGAGCCTTTGGGACATCAATCTGGAGGGAGCTGGACACAGAGGTGGATTGCTCAAGATAAAACCATCAGTTTTTTCCTGAGCTGGAAATCGTGGATGCAGACAGCTAAGCCCCACCCTCAGGGCAAAGGGCTAGGGTAAGCCCCGACTCCCGCTAGCAACCGGGCAAGAGGGAGCATTCTCTGAGAGTGGGAGGGTTCTGGCAGAAGGTGGAGAGGAGTTTCCTGCCTGTGGGTTTGGTTGCCTGAACCCCTTGCAGCTATGGGGAGCACACCAGCTGGCTTGAAGTGGCGCCGGGCTGAGGGGAGAAGCGAATCTGCTGAGGAAGCCTGATTTACCTAGCCTTCCTGGGATAAGGAGGCTTGCCTCAGGAGAGGGCGGAGTCGGCCAATTTTATAGTTCCGTGCTGAGGAGTATCAGAGTTTCAGCTCCCCTGGGGGGGGTCAGGCAGTGGGAAATGATAAGTTTCCACAAGCTTATGTAGGATCCCCTCGGTGGAGGGGGTGGTCTAGAAGAGGCCTTCTTTTGGGTCCTTATAATTCTCCAAAAAAAAAAAAAAAAAAAGGTTACTTAAAAAAAAATTTCTTAACTTAGTTTACTCGCTAAAATCTGCCTCAAAACCTGCAGAGAGAAGCCTGCAGGGTAATTGATTGATGAACACAGGCAGGCTGAGAGGCTCCACAAGGGCCCAAAAAGGAACACTCTTCTTCCTTAGCCTTGTTTGACTGCTTGCTTGTATGTTTGTTTGGTTTGTCTTTGTTTGTTTCTTTCTTGCTTGCTTTTCTTTCCTCTTTCCTCCCCCCTCCCTTTTTTAAAAAAATTAGGTGCTGCTAGCTTGTTTCTTCTTTGCTGTGCTGCTTCTTCCTTTATTTCCCATTTTCTGTGTATATTGATTTTGTCTACCAACGCTATCTCTTTTCCTTCCTTCATCTTTCTATCTTCTGTTTTCTGTTGTGGTTCTTACATTCTACCTTTTTACATTAGCCCTCAACTTCACGGGTTTCGATTTCTATCTTGTCTATTCTTTTTTCTTTTTTTTTATTATTAACTTTTTCCTTTCAACCCTTTCCTTACTCTTTATCTCTCTCCTCATCATTCTGGCCTTTTAAATCATGCTATATATTTTTCTCAATTTGGTTTCCCATTCCATTGTAGGTGCTCCACTTTTTTTTCCCCTCACACTCTACACTGCATACACGAGTTAAATATTCATTTTACTAAGTCTTATACGGCCCCTCTTCTAACTTTTATTAATATTACTATTACCCTTTTTCCTTTCTTACTTCTTTTGATTCCTCTGGCCCTAATCTTTTTCCTTCAAGGGAACATAGAAAAAAGCAAGGGAATAGAACAATAAGAACAAAGTGTCAAAGAGAAAACTTAACACACACACAGAATCACCAGCTAAATAAAACTCTAGAGCAGAGAGAGAAGCTAATCAACTGAATAAACCCATCAAGATAAAATGATGACCAGAGGGCATCAAAAAATTACAAACCATACTGAGAAACAGGAAGACATGGCCCAGTCCAAAAACAAACTAAAAACCAGGAAGAAATGCAGAACATCAAACAACTAATCAAAGCTGTCCAAACAAATATAAAGGACCAACTTGATGAAGTGAAGGAAGAGATTACGGATATTAAGAAGACACTGGGAGAACATACTGAAGAAATTGTAAACATGCATAAAAAAATAACGGATATAATGATGATGAATGGCACAATCCAAAAAATCAAAAAGACACTGGAATCACATAACAGCAAATTTGAACAGGCAGAAGAAAGAATTAGTGATGTGGAAGACAGTACATTTGAAATTAAACAGGTAGTAGAACAGAAAGATAAAAAGATAGAAAAAATCCAGAAGGGACTTAGGAATTTAACCAACAACACAAAATGAACAACCATACACATTATAGGCACCCCAGAAGGAGAAGAGAAAGGAAAGAGAACATAAGGAGTGTTGAAGGAAATAATGGCTGAAAACTTCCCAACCCTATTGAGGGAGATGGAAGTACATGTCTGGGAAGAACAGCACAACCCAAACAGTATAAATCCCAACAGGCCTACTTCAAGACATATACTTGTCAAAATGTCCAATGCTCAAGACAAAGAGAAAATACTCAAGGCAGCAAGAGAGAAGAGAACCATCACATACAAGGGAAGCACAATAAGATTAAGTGCTGATTTCTCATCTTGTCTCTCATCTGGAGGCAAGAAGACAGTGGTATGACATAGTCAAGGTACTAAAAGAAAAAAACTTCCAGCTATGAATTCTCTATCCAGCAAAGCTGGCATTCAAAAATGATGGAAAGTTCAAAATATTCACAGATAAACAGAAATTAAGAGAGTATGCCAATAAGAAACTTGCACTTCGGGAAATACTAAAGGAAGTACTACAGGTTAAAAAGAAAAAAACAGGAGAGAGAGAGTTGGAGGAGAGTGTAAGAACAACTAAAATGACCAAAAGAGAAGTAAAAAAAACATATGACATACATAAACCCTAAGAAAATATGGCTGATGTAAGAAATTCGTTGAGAGTAATAACACTGAATGTTAATGGATCAAACTCACCAGTCAAGAGATACAGGCTGGCAGAATGGATAAGGAAATATGATCCATTTATATGTTGTCTACAAGAAACCCACATTAGACCCAGAGATTCAAGGAGGCTGAAAGTGAATGGCTGGAAAACAATTTCTCAAGCAAACAATAAACAAAAAAGGGCAGGAGTAGCTATCCTAATATCGGACAAAATAGACTTCAAATGCAAAACTATTGTTTTTAAGAGACAAAGATGGACACTATATAATAGTAAAAGAGGTAATCTTTCAAGAAGAAAGAACAATCATAAACATTTATGCACCTAATCAGGGTACCTCAAAATACATTAGGTAAACACTGGAAAAACTAGGAGGAGACATAAATGTCTCTACAATTATAGTGGGGGACTTTAATACACCATTATCACCATTAGATGGAACATCTAAACAGAGAATCAATAAAGAAACAAAGACTCTGAATAATACATTAGAGGACATGGACCTAATAGACATATACAGAACGCTACACCCAAATACAGCGGGATTTACATTCTTCTTGAGTGCACATGGATCATACTCCAAAATAGACCACATGCTAGGCCACAGAACAACTCTCAATGAATTCAGAAAGACTGAGATTATATGAAGTAATTTCTCTGACAACAATGGAATGAAATTGGAAATCACTAAGGGCCAAAGAACCAGATTAGGCACAAAGATATGGAAGTTAAACAACACACTCTTATACAAACAGTGGGTCAAGGAAGAAATCTCAAAAGAAATCAGTAACTACCTAGAAATGAATGAAAATGACAACACAACATATCAAAACCTATGGGATGCAGCCAAAGCTGTACTGAGGGGGAAGTTCATAGCCATAAATGCATATATTAAAAAAGAAGAAAGAGCTAAAATTGAAGACCTAACTGCACACCTGAAGGAATTGGAAAAACAACAACTAACTAACCCCAAGGAAGTAGAAACAAAGAAATAACAAAGATTAGAGCAGAACTAAATGAAATTGAAAATAAGAAAGCACTAGAAAAAATAAACAAAACCAAGAGCTGGTTCTTTGAGATCAATAAAATTGACAAACCCTTAGCCAGACTAACAAAGAAAAAGAGAAAGCAGATGCAAATACACAAAATAAGGAATGAGGAAGGGAATATCACTACTGACCCCACAGAAATAGAGTATCATAAGAGGATACATTGAAAAATTATATGCCAACAAGAATAATTTAGAGGAAATGGATAAATTCCTAGAAACTCACAAGCAGCCTACATTGACGAAAGAAGAAATTGATGAACTCAACAGTTCAATTACAAGTAAAGAGATAGACTCAGTCATCAAAAACTTTCCAACTAAGAAGAGCCCAGGACCAGATGGCTTCACAGGTGAATTCTACCAAACATTCTGGAAAGAGCTAACACCAATCCTCCTGAAACTCATCCAAAAAATAGAAGTAGAAGGAACATTGCCTAACTCATTCTATAATGCCAACATTACCTTAATACCAAAGCCAAACAAAGATAAGGAAAGGAAAATTACAGACCAATTTCTCTAATGAACCTAGATGCTAAAATCCTCAACAAAATACTTGCTAATCACATTCAACAACATATCAAAAGAATTATACACCATGACCAAGTGGGTTTCATCCTGGGTATGCAAGGATGGTTCAACATAAGAAAATCAATCAATGTAATACACCACATAAACAGATTGAAAGACAAAAATCACATGATCATCTCTATAGATGCAGAGAAAGCAGTTACAAAATACAGCACCCTTTCCTGATAAAAACACTGCAAAAGATAGGAAGAGAAGGAAACTTTCTGAGCATGATAAAGGGTTTATATGAAAAACCCACAGCTAACATCATCTTCAATGGTGAAATTCTAAAAGCCTTCCCTCTGAGATCGGGAACAAGACAGGATACCCACTATCACCTCTCCTATTTAGCATTGTCTTAGAAGTACTTGCTTGAGCACTGAGGCAAGAAAAAAATATAAAAGGCATCCAAACTGGAAAAGAAGAAGTAAAAATTTCATTATTTTTAGATGACATGGTCCTATACGTAGAAAGCCCTGAGAAATCTACAACAAATCTTCTGAAACATATAAAGGAGTTCAGTAACGTCACAGGCTATAAGATCAATGCTCAAAAATCAGTAGCATTTCTGTACACCAATAACAAGCAATCTGAGGAGGAAATCAGGAAAAAAATACCATTTACAATAGTAAACAAAAGAATCAAATACCTAGGAATAAATTTAACTAAAGATGTAAAGGACTTATATACAGAAAACTACACAACACTGTTAAGGGAAATCAAAGAAGACTTAAATAAATGGAAGAATATTCTCTGTACATGGATAGGAAGACTAAACATCATCAAGATGTCTATCCTACCCAAACTAATCTACAGATTTAATGCAATCCTAATAAAAATCAACACTGTATATTTTAAGGAATTGGAAAAACTAACTACAAAATTTATTTGGAAGGATAAGAGGCTCTGAATCACCAGACATATTGAAAAAGAAAAATGAAGTTGGAGGTATCACACTACCTGACTTTAAAACATACTACAAAGCTTCAGTGGTCAAAACTGCATGGTATTGGGAAGCGGCTGTGGCTCAATCAGTAGGGCTCCCGTTTACCATATGGGAGGCCCCGGGTTCGGTTCCCGGGGCCTCCTGGTGAAGGCAAGCCCTCCCACATGGCGCAGTTAGCTGACCCAGCGAGCACAAGCAGCAAGGGGGGGGATAAATGAATAAATAAATAAAATCTTTTAAAAAATAAAAAAATTAAAAAATTAAAAAAAACTGCATGGTATTGGCACAAGGATAGACATACAGACCAATGGAACCAAATTGAGAGTTCTGATGTAAATCCTCACATATATAGTCATCTGATATTCAACAAGGCCGCCAAGCCCATTCAGTTGGGAGAGAATGGCCTCTTCAACAAGTGGTGCTTGGAAAACTGGATATCCATATCCAAAAGAATGAGAGGTGTACACTATCTCACACCTTATACAAAATACAACTCAAGATGGATCAAAAATCTAACTATAAAAGCCAAGACCATAAAGACTTTGGAAGATAATGTAGGTAAGCATCTACAGGACCTTGTAATAGGAAATGGTTTCATGAACTTCACACCCAAAGCACGAGCAGCAAAAGAAAAAATAGATAAATGGGATCTCATCAAAATTAAAAACTTTTGCACCTCAAAGGATGTTATCAAGAAAATAAAAAGGCAGCCTACCCAATGGAAGAAAATATTTGGCAACCATATATCTGATAGGAGTCTAATATCCTGCATATATAAAGAAATCGTACACCTCAAAAATAAAAAGACAACCCATTTAAAAAATGGGCAACTGACATGAAAAGACACTTCTCCAAGGAAGAAATACAAATGGCTAAAAGTACATGAAAAAATGTTTGACATCACTAACTATTAGGGAAATGCAAATCAAAACTACAATGAGATACCATCTTAAACCCATTAGAATGGCGGCTATTAAAAAAACAGCAGAATATAAGTGTTGGAGAGGATGTGGGGGAATGGGAATCCTCATCCACTGCTAGTGGGATTGTGGAATGGCCCAGCCACTGTGGAGGACAGTTTGGTGGTTCCTTTAAAAAACTAACTATAGATCTTCCATATGATCCAGTGATTCCACAGTTGAGTATATACCCAGAAGAACTGAAAGCAAAGAAACAAACAGATATATGCACACCAATGTTCATAGCGGCATTGTTTACTATTGCCAAAAGTTGGAATCAACCCAGGTGCCCATCAACAGATGAATGGATAAACAAAACGTTATACATATACAATGGAATATTACTCAGCTGTAAGAAGGAATAAAGTGCTAACACATGGGATAACATGGATGAATCTTGAAGACCTTATGTTGAGTGAAGCAAGCCAGACATTGAAGCATGAACAGTACATGACCTCACTGATACGAATTAAGGAAATTGAGCAGTCTCTGAGAACTGTTGTCTGAAAGATAGGTTTACAAGAAAGAGAAAGAGAAAGAGAAGAGAAAGTTGTGAGCCATCACCCATACAGATGTAATCTATGGTAAAGTGATAGAGTGTAGTTGGGTATTGAAGGGATAGGACAGGTGGGTAGTGATATTGCTGGGTTTGGTAGTGCAGGGTTGACAGGTGGGTAGATTGGGAATGGTGGGTTAGAATACCAAGGATACTGGGGGGAGAGATGGGAGAGGGACCAGGTGAACATTTGAGATTTGTGGGTATGAGGTTGAAAGTACAGAGGTGGGAATGCTCTTATGGCAATATGACAAGGAAGTACCACTGGTATTGGTTGGGGGGGGCATTCGGGACAGGGTGCACCTGGAGCAGGCTTCTAGGGAGTGTGTGAGTGTTCATCCTGTCAATGTGTTGTATCAATGGGTGGAGACCCACATAATTAGCAGGAAGACTCCTATCTTTGGGAGAACTGATTCACTCAGAAATAGACAGGTGGGCATCTCTTAAGAGCAAGGGTGGTTCCTGATAGGGGAGGACAAACCAGTGTGTCAAGACCTCCTGTTGCATGTAACTATGAATCTTGTCATCCAATGAGTCAAGCCAGGGGGTGGTCGTGGGCCCTGGGGGGATGGGGAGGAAGGAACAGAATAGATCAAACGGGGTATTTAGTGGTCAGTGGAAATGTTTTTCATTATCTTACAGTGATGGACACAGGATATGGTAAATATATCAAAATTTATAAAAATGTACTGTGTAATGTAAACCATACTGTAAACCATTGACAATGTTTAGTAGCTATGTTTCACTATCTGTATATCAGTTAAACAATGCTACCATCCACATACAAAAAGGTTTTAATATGGGGTGAGGAAAGAGGGAGGAGGTTGGATATATGAGAGTCTCTTGTATTCTGTGTGTGACTTTGCTGTGACCTAAAACTTCTTTGAAAATTAAATGAAAAAGAATGAGACACTGGGGAGTGAGAGGGGGAAGGTGCCACGGTACAGACTGGACACCAGATATTGCAGTGATAAAAGACAAAATGTCAAAAAAAAATTTTTTTTTAATTTTTTTCTTCCGTTTTTTGAATATCCCAATCTTCTAATTTTATTTTATTTTTAGGTTTTTTTTTTTTAAGTTTTCATGTATTTTATCTCTTATATTTAAATGTATCATTATTATTTCATTTTCCTATTAATTGTATTTGGCTATTTATTGGCTTCATCTTTAAAGAAGCTTCGGATCACAGAAGGGTTACAAGTGGAGTGGGAGAAGATCATTGGTGGGGGGTGTCAAGGATGGGGGGTGCATGGGAGGAAGTTCACCTGAATGTTTTATATACATACAAGGTATACAAAATTGTTCAAATGTTCACGGGGCATGGTCACAGTGGGTGGAGAATCACTCAATAAATGAGAGAATACTGAATTCCCATCCTGGAGAGCTCTGCCACATTCTCTATGGGAGCAGCAACAGTCCCCCAGTGCAGGGGCAGTGTCTGGCAAAGGAGGATGATCCACTGATGGGCCCTTGTTATTGATGACTAGCTTTACGAGTCTTTGCTCTTGAAATTGAAACTTAGCCTATTGTTATGGGGTGCCTAAGGGCTGCCTCCTGAGAGCCTCCTTGTTGCTCAAATGTGGGCTCTCTCTAAGCCAAACTCAGCATATGAATGTATTACCTTCTTCCCAGCGTGGGACAAGACTCCTGGGGATGAGCCTCCCTGGCAATGAGGGATTACTACTAAGTGCCAACGGGCAATACGACTGGAAAAATTCCTCAAATAAAAGGGGGAAAAGGTAAAGACAAATGAGTTCATATGGCTAAGAGACCAAAGTGTGTCGGGAGGTCATCCCAGAGGTAACGCTTATGCACAACTCAGTAGGATCTCATAGAACACCAAAGTGGATATCACCCCAAACAGAGGGGCTCCTGAGGACTCTGGAAACACCCAGGCCCTATGTCAGGGCGGAGAGCTCCAGAGTTTGTTGCCTTATCAGTGGGCCCTTCTTTGGAATCTGTGCTCCTGAGAGTGACAGAGTTGGACTCTAATATGTCTTCCTGCACTTGGTTCATCTGTCGCTTCTATTCAAACTTATACATGGTGCTGGAGTTTGTAGGTGTACATCCAGAGACTGGAGCCTTTAGCCTGCCCATGTGCCAGCTGGACCCGGAATCTCAGTGGAGCTGCAACTTCTACCCTACAGCTCAATGGACTCACCCAGGACACTTGGTGGGGAGATGATGATGGACAACGACCATCCCAGGGAATGGAGAGAGTCTACAGCTGCAGGCAGGATAATCCCATCCATCTTATCCATGGGATACAAGCCCCCTCTCACTTGGAGGTGAAGCAGACATCACCATCCCAGACTCCTCAGGATTGGGGGAAGAGCTATGGACTAGAGTGGACTTACTGGTATTCTGTTATAGACATATTGTGATTCAAGCAATGGAAGAAATTACAACATTAATGTAGCGCTAGTGGCCACTGGATGATCTGGGGGCAGGGAGGGAGAAAAGCAGTTGGAATACAGGGCCTTTTTTGGGACTTGGGAATTTTCCTGAGTGACATTGCAATGACAGATATAAGCCATTTTATATCATCATATAACATGTAAAACTGTGTGGGAGAGAGTGTGATCTACAATATGAACTATGGTCCGTGCTTAATGGCAAAGCCCCAGGATGTATATGTCCATTGCAGGTGATGTGCCACACTAATGAAGGATGTTTATGTGGGAGGTTGTAGGAGGTTTGGGAGGTGGGCATATGGGAATCCCTATAATTTTTGTGAAATATTTATGTAATCTACTTAATGACAATACAGATTATTTTGCATTTTCTAAGATTTAATAAACATTGAATAGTAAATTAAAAAATTAAATATGTAGTTATATATGTGTATGAATATTCCTGGAGTCCAAATTAGGCTAAGCATGGTAGAAAGATCATATAGAAATCTGGATATAGAAACTATGGAGAATGGGAAAAAGATTTTCCTAAGTGATTTGACCTACCCAGTCCCTAGGGCCTTCTCTGCAAGAGCTCTGAAGGAGGGGCTTTGTGTGGCAAATTAAACTCTATTCTACTAGGTCAGGAATTAGGAATCAGTTTGCCCTAATTTAAACCTTTTAACAGCCTTAAAATAAGGGAGTTTAATCATCCTATTACCAAATTCCAGTAAGTAAAGGAAAAGTCCTTGAAAACTATAGAAAGATCTTTTCTAAATGATAATTAAAACAAATTAAACAATTGTAACATATTCCAGAACCTAGCAGTTAGTATGATTTTAAGATTATTCACAATTTTAGAATTTTATTTTAAAGAAAGTATTTTAGCCTCTGTAAAGGAAGGAAAAAGAGCATTCCTTGCATAAACTATAATGGTTTCAATTTCATTTTGATTAGGTGTTATCTCCCTGGTTTATAGACTAATAATTAAATAAATTAACATTATATGTATTAAATCTTTAAGATGATGAAAGTTTATCATGTCTAATAAAATTAAGTTAAAGAAGAAAATGTAGAGCTGTCCTTTTTTAAAATTAAATTTATTGAAGCATAGCATTCATACAGAAACATACATAAACAACAAGTGTATAGCAATAGTTGTGAACTTACAGACATACATAACATCACACAGAGCTCTCATACCTCACCAATACCTAACATTTTTAACTAATGATTAAAGAGAATTATCAAAATATTACTACTAACCGAAGTATTTTCCCCCAACCCACCCGATTATTATTATTATATCATTTATACATGAACATACATACATAAGCAATAAATGTATAGAAAAAGTTGTGAACTTATAAACCGAACATTCATAACACCATACCAGATTCATTCATACACCAACCCTCCACCAATACCTTGCATTGTTATGAGACATTTGTTACAAATTATGAAAGTATGTTGTCAAACTTGTACTGATAATTATAGTCCTTAACTTACATTTGGTGTATTTTTCTACCAACCCACCCTATTATTACTTTTAAAATATATTTTTATGACAGAAGTTGTAAACTTACAAAACAATCATACACATGTGCAGAATTCCCAAACAACACCCCTCTATCAACACACCACACTGTGGTGGAACATTTGTTAGAATTATGAGATAATATCATCTGATTATTACCAGGTCCATAGCGTACATTTGGCACACATTTTCCATACTCCCCCATTATCAACACAGTACATCTTTGGCATAGATGCAAGAGTATTACATTATTACTGTTAATCACAGTCCATAGATCACTACGGTTATATTTTTCCCATGCTTCTCCACAGTCCTACTACCCTGCAATAGTGACATACATCTGCTCTAGCTCACAGAAGGACCCTTTTGCATCTGTACCAACAACCACAATTCTCATCCACTTCTGGGTTTACTGTGCTATTCAGTCCCTAGATTATTCTCTAGCTTTCTATCAATTGGCATTTACATCCCTAGACTACCATTTTCAGCCACATCCCCAATTATAAACCAGCTGTTACTCACTATAATGTGTTACCATCAACTCTGTACATTTCTACACTTTTACAGTAAAGCTAATTAAAACTTCTACATACATTAAATAACAGTAGTCCATCTCAGTCCTCCTCTTATCTCCTCTAAGAATCCACCACCTACCACCAGGTCTTGAAGATATTTTCCTACATTTTCTTTTAGAAGATTTATGGTTCTTGCTTTTACATTTAGTTTTTTATTCATTTTGAGTTAATTTTTGTATAAGGTGTGAGATAGGGATCATCTTTCCTTCTTTTGCTATGGATATCCAGTTTTGTTGAATGGACTGTTCTGCCTGAACTGGGTGGGTTTGACAGGCTAGTCAAAAATCACTTGGCCATAGATGTGAGGGTCTGTTTCTGAACCATCAGTTCGGTTCTATTGGTCTATGTGTCTGTCTTTATGCCAGTACTATGCTGTTTTTACCACTGTAGCTAGGTAATATGATTTAAAGTCTGGAAATGAGAGTCCTCCAACTTTGATTTTCCTTTTTAAGATGTTTTTGGCTATTCAGCACCCCTTACCCTTCCAAATAATTTGATAATCATGTCTTCCATTTATTTAAAAAAATGCTGTTGGAATTTTTATTGGGATTGCATTGAATCTGTATATCAATTTGAGTAGAATTGACATCTAAATGATATTTAGTCTTCCAATCTGTGAGCATAGAATGTTCTTCCAATTATTTAGGTCTTTTTAAAATTTCTTTTAACAATGAGTTGTAGTTTGCTGAATACAAGTGCTTTACATCACTGCTTAAGTTTATTACTGAATATTTGGGTTTTATCTGTCATATTTTATTTTCACCACTCTTTTGACATTTTTAGTTACTTTTATTGATATAATCTTCATTTCTAGATTCTCTTCCAGGCTTCTCTCTCCTTTCTTTTCTTTTCAGGCTGTAGCACACCCTTTAGAATTTCCTGCAAAGGGGAGTCTCTTGGTTACAAACTCTCTGTTTCTGTTTATCTGTGAATATTCTAATCACACTCTCATTTTTGAAAGACAATCTTGCTGGATATAAGATTCTTGGCTGGTTTTCCTCTTGCAGTATCTTAAATATATCCTACCACTGACTTTTTGCCTCCATGGTTTCTGGTGAGAAATCAGCACTTAATCTTATTGGGTATCCCTTATATGTTATGCATTGCTTTTCTCTTGCTGCTTTCAGAATTCTCTCTTTGACTTTGGCATTTGACATTCTGATTAGTATGTGTCTCAGAGATGGTCTATTTGGATTTTTTTGGATGGGAGTACATCTGCTTCTTGGATATGGATATCTATGTCCTTCAATAGGGTTGCGAAATTTTCTACAATTATTTCTTCAAATATTCCTTCTGCCCCTTTTCCCTTTTCTTCTCCTTCTGGGACACCCATGACACATATGTTTTCATGTCTCATGCTGTCATTTAGTTCCTTGATACCTTGTTCAAGTTTTTCCAATCTTTTCTTCATCTGTTCTTTTGTATGTTCACTTTCAGAAGCCATTTCTTCAAGCTCACCAATCCTTTCTTCTGCCTCCTCAAATCTGCTATTATATGATTCCAGTGTACTTTTAATTTCATTTATTGCACCTTTCATTCCCATAAGTTTTGCTATTTTCCTATGTATGCTTTCAAATTCTTCTTTGTGCTCATCCAATGTCTTCTCAATATCATTTAATTTCTTTAGCCATCTCATTGAATTTATTAAGGACATTTGTTTAATGTCTCAACTCCTTTATGTCATCTGGAGGCATATCTTGTTCCTTTAACTGGACCATATCTTCCTGTTTCTTGGTGTGGATTGTAATTTTTTGTTGGTGTCTTGGTGTATTAGTCAGCCAAGGGGTGCTGATGCAAAATACCAGAAATTGGTTGGCTTTTATAATGAGTATTTATTTGGTGTAGAAGCCTACTGTTACCAGGCCATAAAGCACAAGTTACCTCCCTCACCAAAGTTTATTGCCACATATTGGAGCAAGATGGTTGCCAATATCTGTAAAGGTTCAGGCTTCCTGGGTTCCTCTCTTCCCAGGGCTTGCCTCAGTCCGGACCCAGCTGCTCTGTTATCTCCACAAGGCCAGGTGTAAACTATTAGGCAAATGGCTTGCTTCTCTTCCCGGGGCCTTTTCTTTCCTCATGACCAAACTCCTCTGTTTGCTTACTTCCTGGGCCTCCAACTCAAGACTCTGCATCAGAACTCCAACTCTGTCCTTTGCCATGCCTTTTAACTTTGAGTCCCCATACACCAAGGGGCAGGGATGCAATACTCTACTGACGTGGCCCAATCAAAGCCCTAATCATAATTTAATCACACCCAGAGACACAGACCAGTTTACAAGCATAATCCATATCTATTTTTGGAATTCATAATTATATCACATTGCCACACTTGGCATCTAGATTACTAGATTATTTATTCTGGGTGCAGTTCTTCTCTTTAGTTTAGGACTTCCTGCCCTTTCTCCCTTGCTGGTTGTATAGAAGGAGCCAAGGATGTAGTTGGTGCTATAAGCTGTGGAAGCTCAAGCTGCCCTCATTGCCCCAAGGACCGATGGAGCTTCTCCCAACTTTCTCCTTTGCCAGGGGTAGGGACAGCGCCTACCCCTCGAGCTGTGTGGAATATTACAAGTTATGCAGGCCTAGACGGTAGTTGCCCAGAGAGACTGATGAAGCTTCATGCCCCTTTATCGCCTGCCTGGGGCAGGGATGGAGCTGCAGGTGTGGGCAGCAATCTATGCAGTGCAGGTCCAAGATAACCACAGCTGCCCCAGTAGACTTCTGCTTATTCAGTCTGTGCCAGCCAAATGTACCTGCACTTACCTGGAGAGGCTGGTGCAGGGCCCGCCAGCTTCTTCCCTACTAGAGGTGGGGCTGAAGCCTAGGCTAGGGCTGCAGGCCGATCTAGGTGAAAGAAACTGGTCTCTGCCATCACTGTGATTTTCAGTCAGCCCAGCTTCCCCTCATGCTGGGGGCAGAGTCAAAATGGCAGCTACCAGCCTCTTTCCAACTTGGGCAGGTTCAAACTTTAGCTGTTCTTAGGGGTATACTTTAGCCGAATTTACTAATCAGTAGCTGAAATCAGTGGCCAACCGTCTCTTCCTCCCCTGTTTTTGGGAAATGGAGCTTCCAATTCCTGCCCAGAATAGCTCCAGGGATGGTTTGCACTGCCAAAATAGGATGATCATTGGACTCCGCAGCATGGCCTGTTATTTCCTGGAGAGGCTGGCGCAGCTCATTCAAGCCTCCTCCCTGCCCGAGGTGGGCCTGGGGCTTAGGCTAGAGTGGCAATCTGATCTAAATGGAAAGAAGGTAGTCCCTACCAGCACTGTGATTTTCAGTCAGCCCCAGTTCCCTTCCTGCTAGGCAAAGAGTTAAGATGATGGCTACCGGCCTCTTTCTGACTTGGACAGGTTCAAACTTTAGCTGTTCTTAGAATTATACTTTAGCCAACCAAATTTACTAATCAGTAACTGAAGTTGGTGCCCAACTGTCTCTTCCTCCCCCATTTTTGGGAAGTGGAGCTTCCAATTCCAGAGTGGAATAGCTCTCGAGGTGGCTTGTGCCGCCAGTGGAGGATGGGCACTGCCCTCCATGGCGTGGAGTGCTCTACTTACAAATCTTCTCTGCAGATGGGCAGTCTCCTCCTTCCATTCTTTCAAGGATTTTGCAGGATGCACTTCTGGTCTCCTGGAGCCCCCAAACAAGTCCTTGAGATAGCTCTGGGTGATTACTAACTTCCCTGTAGCAGGAACCGATTCTAAGAGCTTCTTACTCTCCTGCTATCTTGCTGTCTTGCTGGTTATCTCTAGAGTTGTCCTCTTTTAAATGGATATAGTAAATGTCATTGGTTGCTAATTGTAATTTATTAAGCTTATTTAAAGGTAAAGTAACCAGTCTATGTGGTTATAGTTAATTATAAGAAGTTTATAAAAGTAACTTCTAAACTGAAACATTTAAATGGGTAATTCCAGGAAGCCATTATTAATTAGAAACCTAAATTGATATTAATAACAAAAAGTAACTTCATAATGGGGAAACCTGTCAGAGGCCACCTCAATCTGCATATTAAAATGGTGGTTAGAGAAAGATAACCTTGATTCCATTGGGAATCTTCAGTTTTCATAAAATAATTAAGAAGGTAGTTTTTCCTGCACTGCTAACGTAAAATACCTGTTTATTAACATCATCATGGTAAAGGTGTAGAAGTAAAAAGCAAAGTACTAAAATAGTTAAGTTCTTTTGATACATTATACATTGCATTGGAAGCTTTTAGAAAGTATATAAAGATTAAGAGATAGACTTCAGTATTGTCAAACTTTTTGTGCATTCAATGCAGGTCCAAATACAGCTGCATTGTGCATCTCCATTTGAGTTATTGGCTAGGTTGGTACTGTGACCTCAAAAACAAAAACGGTATCTACTGTATCTCTGGTCATGCTCCTGAATTGGATGGAGAGTACGTTGTAGTTTCAGACTCCTGCAGCAGCCGGCGATGGCTTGATATGGCCAGATGTACAATGGACATTGCCTCCAGACTGGCTCTGTTTCATAATGCCAAAGGGTGTTATACACCAGGCTGGTAAAACACTGGAGCCTTACATTCCTAGTCTCTCTCTAGGATCAACGGTGCTGTAACATGCTGGCTGTGTGGACATACCAAGTGCAGAAGCGATACCAGAGTACTGTGAGTAGAACTTAAACAAACACAACTGGCATTATGGCCTGTTCCCATAGAGAGATAACATGTATGATATTGCAAACCTAGAGCTTAGATCTAGTAACTGTAGCTCAAAGAGCTGCATTGACTAGTATTAAGTACTGTGCCTATATGCCTGATGATTATGGTATCTTTTCTATTTTCGATCATGTGCAGCAGGATATTGATGTTAAAGTCCTGGTAAATTTAATTTACTTTCCAGGAATTTAATGAACATGCCTATAAGTAAAGGAATGGCTCTCTTAAGTACTGTTTTTATTTTGCTTGCCATATGCCTGTCTTATTGTTGCCTATACTGTCTTTCTGAGTTTATATCTAGAGCAATGCCTCTCTTCATTCCTCTCCTAGCTGTCCTAAGCATAACCACTGCTGTGGCAACTGGGGTTGGCAGTTTATACTCAAACCCACCAGGTCTACCACAATTTCTCCCTAGAGTTAACCAACAGCACAAAAGAACTCAAGGAAGAATGCTGTTTCCCATCAACTTTGGGAGTATGCAGCCTCTGCAGGCACCTTTCTTTTCTCACTCTCATGGTCCATCCAGTGTGTCATGGCAGGCCCCCTTTTTGGTCCACCTACCACCATCTTCTTTATCCTTTTAGTGGAACCATATATCTTCAAAATTCTGTTTAAATTTATTTCTTACAAAATCAATGCCTTATTAGTCATGCAGGGATTTCATCCAGTTACAACCAGGATGCTGGACCCTTCTTCCCTCAACCACAATAGAGTAGCAGGAGGGTTTTACACCTTGTCAGGTAAGGCCTACACCCCCTAACCAGTAGGAGGTAGCTAGAGAAGAAAGACCATTGCCCTTCAGCACCCCTTTAAGAATAAGGGTGTAAACCCTCTGAGGGGAGAGTTGAGGCAGGTTAGTATAGTGAAAGGGGGAAGGCGGCTGCCCCAGCAGACAACATGGCCAGCAGACAACATGGCTGACAGACCACATCGCCATGAGAACCTGCCTGGAAGCCTCCTGAGAAGAAGGCTGCCAGAAAGACCCTGCGAAAGCCCAGATATCCTCAAAAGGCCTCACCATTGGCTCCCTGAGAATTGATGGGTGGGGCAACCAATCAGAACAGCAAACAGCTGAGCCCCATCAAAAACATCATGAAGAGGGAGAAGGAAAAACTTTTAAAAGCCCTGTCCTGGGATCCCACCCACACCACTCACCATGCCTTGGCATGGACGGTGCACTTTTCTCGTTTTCTTACTTCTTAATAAATTCTTTACTTCCTTGCCTACCCTATGGCATGTACTTAAATTATTTTATGTGGTATAAGCCAAGAACCTAGAACCCCAGAATCCAGAGCTGTCAGTAACAATCATAAGGAAACATTCCTTGCTTAACTTTAGCTTCCTGTGTGAGAGTTATTCAAGCATCTGAATGCGTGACTATATTATATAAGAAATGAATTTCAAGCAGCATATGGCCTAGATAAATTAATTTCTATTAAAATACTTAATATTTACTGTTTACTATAATGATATATTCACACTATTTGCTCAATAAATCCTTATTGGCTGACTTTCCAAGCCTCATGCCTTATCTTCATAAATGTACATTTTGTATCATTTTCTTACAGATAGTCTTTTTCACTTTCCTTTCTACCTCACCCATTATGTTTTCTAATGTTTATAATCTTTTGTCTATTTTAAGTATTTGGAAACCTTTTAAACTTAATCTTATAGGAAAAGATTCTAGTCTAGGTCCTAGGTGACCTGGAATCATGCCAATATGTTAGGATAGAACAGACTTGGGGTGTCCTTATATAATAATACATGATAGAAAGAATAAGATTGGAAATTCCTGGAGAGTAAAGCCCAAGTGATGTATTTTTTTGTAAAGTCCACAGTACTTATACAGCATAATAAACTCAGAGTAAATGCTTATTGGAAGAATGAGTGAATCAATGAATGTGTAAGTAAGAGTCAGGAAGGAACAGCTAACATTACAATCCTGCTTCTTCTAGAGGGATGCAGAGTAAATGTGTTGCCTTACTACAGACTCTTTAGAGCTGCCTAACAGGGGGATCTTCAGTTTGAGAGATGGTCTTGGCTTACATTATTTTACCAGGTTCCTAATCTGCATTGGAAATTCTACAATGTTTCTAGAATTCTGGGAGAATTGTTCTAGAGAATGAAGGTATTTCAGAGAAATAATCACCCACGGTCTTAAGCAGACCTTGGGCATAATGAAGACAAGAATACCACATGATTCAAATGATTAAAAGCAAGACATTTAATTATGATAATTTGCTGGTCATTATATTTACTCTTTAAGAAGACCAGTTTTGTTCACTTTGACTAAATAGCAGTCTTAATTCACAGAATGATCATATAATAAATATTAAAATGATTGCATCTTCAATTAATGAAGTAAATTGTCCCTCCTGATAAAGACTTTTACCATCTTGCTAACCATAGTGTCATATCTACAAAGAGAAACTTCTCTAAGTGTATAGTTGTTTATTTCCATGAAAGCTATCATCCAATATTTTAAAAATCATGGGTTCTCTAACTCCATAATAACCCCAACCGTAATTTCCAAATTCCCATCCAGTCATTTGCCACTCTTTGCCCCACTTTAAAACTGAATAATTCAAAACAAAAAAAAATGATAGATTAGGTACATAGAAATAGAGATTGAGAGAAAATAATATTAACCCTAATTTCTAACTAGAAAAATATTATGGTCACTACACATATTTTAGTTCTCTGTTGTTTTCTTAAACAAAGACAAAGGGAGAAGGAGGAGAGGAAGGAAGAGGAGACAATTGCACATTTCTAAGTGTTTTATCAGAGCATGGCTTGGAGGTCATGGTACAATCCCTAGAGGAAATTTGTTTTCATTATAAATACCTCACAGTATGACACAATTTATCACGATTGTTACTCTCAGTTCAAGAGAGAGCAGAGATAGTATACTAGAGGCTCTGTGCAGAAGGACCTATGTACCCAAGTCACTGTTGAATGTCAGTAAAATTGTCATCATCATTGCATGCCAGCTACCAGCTACTTACTCTCACAAATCAATAATTGGCCCCAATTTCCCAATCTTAACTTTTACACTGACTGAAATACATATCAGTCAATAAATATTTAGAAAAAAATCACTCGAGTACATAAGTATTCTTCCCCAAACTTAACAATCACAATATTGTATACACTTCTAATTATGTATATAGGCAAGGTGTTTTACTTTTACTTCTTCTTTTTCCTTTTATTTTTCTTTTAACTGCATTTCAACGCCCCAAGTATATTTAAACTTCTGTCAGGAAAAGTTGACTTGGACCAAGATTTTATATTTAATTTGGGGAAGTGGAAGGATACAATGGCTTAAAAAGAAGAAGGAAATTCGGTGAATTTTTCTGAAATTGGCAATATAGAAATCAGTTAGGATGTCTTCTAGAAATTTCCAATAGATAGGGGGTAAGTTAGACTGACAGCAGGCAGCAAATGAAAACAGCACTTGGAAACTGGGGAATCCTTTTTGCGTGTGCGCGTGTGCGTGTGCATGTGTATGTGTGTGATATACTATCTAGTAGGCACTTTTGCCTTTCTTTAAATCTGGATATCCTCCCGTATTTTGGGAGATTTTTATCATTAGCACAACTGCACATGCAACTGCCATTTAACTTAACTCTGGGTTGAATGCACACTTTCTTTCCCACCTCATTCTACTTAAGTACTTTGAGAAATTTCATCTCTTCTTGGAGAAACACTAAAACAAAATGAGTTAGAAAGAAAAGTTCACAAACTCTCTTGTTCTCTCTCTCTTCCTCTCCCCACTTTCTCTCCAGTGACACACCATCCATTTCCTTCATCTGATCGTCCCTCTTCAATATTTATGTTTGTACTTCAAGTATATCTTTCCAACCCACCGTTTTCTCCTGATCTTATATCCAAATTTCCACTGGACATTCCATCTGGTTAAAACACAAGCACATATTCAACATTTCTAAACAGAAAAACAATGGTCTTTTCCTCAAAATCTGTTCTTCATATATTGCATATCTTTAAGAAAATATCATCTGTCCAGTTGTTCAATTCATATGCCTAGGTGTTAATCTTTCTTCCTTCTCTTTTCAAGTTAAGTTAGATGCTTAACCAATCACCAAGTCTTCCCCCATCCCTGAAATGGCTCCTTCATCTGTTTGCTCTTGTTTTTGCTCGTTGTTTGCACTCTTTCTACTCATTGTTTTTGCTTATTGTCTGCTCATTGTTTGTTTTTGTTGGGTTTTTTTTTGTTTGTTTGTTTGTTTTTTCTTTAAGAGGCACCAGGAATCAGACCTTGGAACTCCCATTTGGGAGGCAGGTGCTCAACTGCTTGAGCCGCATCCACTCCCTGCTCATTTGTTTTTGCTCGTTTCTGCTCATTGTTTTTTCTCATTGCCTGCTTGTTGTTGTTCTTGTTGTTTTTGCTCAATGTCTGCTCACTGTTTGTCTTCTTTAGGAGGCACTGGGAACCAAACCCAGGACCTCCCATCTGGGAGGTGGGCACTCAACTACTTGAGCCACATATGTCCCCCCTCACCAAGTCTTTTGAATTCTCTCTCCTTGGAATCTTTTGACTTTGACCACCTTTTCCCCCATCCTCAACAACACTTAATTCATGTCTCAATCGTTTCTCACCCAGGTTATTGCAACTACTGCAAGACTTACCCCTCTACACCTATTCCTACCAGTCTAAGCTCCATGATGTAGCTTGTCATCTTTCTAAGTTGCAAATCTTTTCAAGCCATTCCTCTAGTTAAAACACTACAATGATGCCACATTGTAGGACACAAGAAATAAAGTCCAAATGGCATGGGATGATGACCAGGCCCTTCATGATTTGGCCCTGACACATCTCTCCAGCCTCATTTCTCACCCCCTCCACTAACCTTTGCTCTAGTATTCAGCTACTTATGGTACCCTAATATACCTGAACCAGTCATGATTTATCTTCCCTCTTGACATTTTTTCTGTGCCTGGAGTCTTCTACTCCCTCCTTCTTTTAAGCTAATGCTTTCTCAGCTCTCACTGCAGAGATCAGTTCTTTCACAAAGCCTTCTGTGACACTCTCTGCATACTCCCATGTGGGCACTGCAGCACCTTGTTTACTCTTAGAAAACACGTATTGCAATGGCAGCTTACTCTTATATCCCCATGCGTTCTACACTAACAACTTCCTATTTTGCCTTTTTAATCAGTGTTTATCTCTAAGTTCTGAGTATATAATGTAACATCAGGACCACAGTAAGTTGGTGCTCAATAAAAATGGTCGAAGAATGAATGAATAGGTGGAGAGAAAGATGCCTTAGGAGTCTATATCACAGACTGGCCATTCAAAAGCAGTGTTGCTGTTCTGTCAATGATGTCTTAGGGAAATCACTTACCTAGTTCGGTGCTGTAACTCTTTCACTGTTGGAATGAATATTTGGTGAGGACAACCCCAATACCTAACTGAATGATGTTGATGTGGTAATGGGAATTCTATACATATTTTTATTAAGCTGTGTTTTGATGATAGTGATTTTAAAGATTTCTATCAGAAACTTCATTTTATTCTTGTGTTTCTTATATCACCTCTCTTAAGATACAGTTTATGCTGCTTTGGTACTTTCTACCTTTCTTTCTGTGCTCTGACAGACTACACTCTGCCTCCTTTTGTAGAGATATTCCACATGAAATGATAACATAAAGTAGGATGAAACACACCAAGGGTATTTCACTGACTGAGGTTGGTAAGTAACACACTTCCTCATTTATCCCAGTAGCCAAATTGCAGCATTAAAATGTCAAGTGTCTCCGCAATGTCTACTTTAGGTTCTTTTTAAGAAACGTGGAGAGATGTTAGAAAATGACTAATTGTATGAGTATTTTGTAAAGAGTAAAGGATTAGAAAATATAAATTGATTTTATTATAATTAAAATTATTATAGGAAAGGACTAAACTGTTATTCTTAAAGTGCTCCCTTCTCATTTCTAAGATTTTGAGATGGAAAATTAATTGAGTAGATATAAAAATAAACTCAGAAATTATAGTATTTGAACATTAGAAATGGTATGCTAAGCAATATATCAGAAATGGGTTGGCTTTTACAATGGGAATTCCATAACTTACAAAGCTTACAGTTCTGAGGCTAATAAAAATGTCAAAATCAAGTCATCATCAGGTGATGCTTTCTTCCTGAAGACTGGCTTCCAGTGATCCTAGATTCATCTGTCACATGGCAAGGCACATGGCCTCTCCCTTCTCTCATGGATGTTGTTGCTTTCAGCTTCTTGCTTCATGGCTTTCTCTTCTCTATGCCTGAATTTCATTCTCTTATAAAGAACTTCAGTAAGAGGATAAAGATACACCTTGAATGAGGTGATCATATCTAAAGATCCTACTCACTAAAAGATCGTACTTACAATGGGTCCACACACACAGGAATGGATTAACTTTAAGAACATACTTTTCTAGAGTACATACAGTTTCAAACCACCACAGAAACTATTAGTTATCATCTGGAAAAAAAGAGAGAAAGGATCTTACGCCAAATAGTACTTAAATCCTTACTTAATCAAACATATGTAAAAGTATATGCATACATTGTTATAAGTTATGGAAGTAAATTGGTTCTCTGTTAACCAAAATTTATTTGTAATTGATGTTATAATTACTGTTCTTATAATTTAATTGGTAAAATTTACTTAACTATACAAATAGCCATTGATTGTGAAAGCTTAGTGACTCAAAGATCTAATGTACTTTTTTCCCAATAAAAAAATATGTCTGCAACTAAAATTACTTTATATAATCTATTGTTTGGGGAATCTGTCATGTTTATTAGATTAAAAATGTTATATTAGGAAATTGGGGAAAAAACGGTACTTTCTAGAGCAGGGTTCTCAACCTTGGCATTATTGACATTTTGAACTGGATGATATTTCATTGTGGGAGCCTCTCCTGTGCATTGTAGGATGTTTAGCAGTGCCTCTGACCACTACTCACTAGGGGCAACTATCATCTCCCTCCAGTTGTGATGAGCAAAAATGCATCCAGACATTGTCAAATAACCCTGTTGGGACAAAATAGCCTCCAACTGAGACCACTGACCTAGTTTTCTAATTGGTAAGTTAGCTAATATTTAAAGCCCTCAAATGATAGTCCAGCACTTAGAAAAGGAAGGGAAAAGAAATGTTGTTTTAGTTTGTTATAAGCTGCTGAGAGCTTTCACCAGAAATGAGTTGGCTTTCACAATGGGAATTTAATAGGTTAAAAGCTTATCTTTCTGGGGGAAAGCCAAGGTGTAAGGAGCTTCTGGAGTCAGCTCATGCTACAGGGCAGTTAGTAATCACCCAGAGCTATCTAAAGCACCTGTTTGGGGGCCCCAGGAGACCAGAAGAGTATCCTGCAACATCCTTGAAAGTATGGAAAATAGAGACTGCCCATCTGCAGAGAGGATTCATGAGTAGATTCCTCAGTTTGTAGCTCTAGCCTAAACTCCAGCCCCACCTCCAGCAGGGAGGAAGCTGGGGGGACCTGCACCACCTCTCTGGGAAACTGCAAGCCACGCCGCAGAAGCCAGTGCCCATACTACTCCAGCGGTGCAATTATTCTGTGGCTGGAGTTAGAAGCCCCATTACCCATAAAAGGTGGAGGAAGAGACAATTATCCACCAACTTCAGCTACTGATTAGTGGACTCAGCTAGCTAAATTATAATCCTAGAAACAGATAGGGTTTGAGACTGTCCAAGTTGGAAAGAGTCCGATAGCCACCATTTTGACTCTGTCCCCAGCATGAGGGTAAGCCTGGCTGACTGAATATCCATTGCAGTTAAGGACGGGCTTCTTTCCACCAAGACTGGACTGAAGCTCTAGCCTAGGCTCCAGCACCACCTCCAGCAGAGAGGAAGCTGGCGGGACCTGCACCAAGCTCTCCAGGCAACTGCAGGTGCTCTCCACCTGCAGTTGGACAACTGAAACTGCATCCCCGCACCCTAATAGGATAAGAGAGGAGCTGGGTATCCTCAGCCACTCTGGGCACAGGCATTATCAACCCACATGAACTGGTTTGTTGAGTGCCTTCAAGTCCATCTCCACCTCTGTGCCCCGGTAGGATAGGAGGGGGCTGGTGTTTCCTCAACCTCTCAGGGCAACTGCAAGTGCTTTTGACCTACATAAACCTGACCATTGGGCACCTGTGGCCCTATCCCCAATAGGACAAGAGACACACTGTGTTTGCACAGCTTCTCTGGGTAACTACAGTTGCTTTTGGACCATACAGCCTGGACTGATGGGTACTTGTGGATCCACCCCCACCCCCCAAAAGGAATGGGGGCTGGTGTTTCCACAGCCTTTCCAGGCAATGGCAAGCACTTTCAGTTAAAAGATTGTACTGTGGAACACCTGTGGTTCCACCCCCACCACCCAGTAGGATAGAAGGGGGCTTGTGTTTCCTCAGCCTTTCCAGGCAATGGCAGACACTTTTGGTCTGCATGGACTGAACTGTTGGATGCCTATTGATCCACCCCCACCCCCAATAGGATAGGAGAGGTCTGGTGTTTCCTCAGCATTTCCAGATAATGGCGGGTACTTTTGGACTACAGGGACTGAACTGTTGGGCATTGGTGGTTTCATTCCCACTCCCTAAAGAGCAAAAGAGGCAGTATCCCCTCACCTCTCAGGGCAACTGCAAGCATATTTGTCCCACACGGATTTGATTGTTGGGCACTCCAGAGGGTCAATTCTCCCCTGGCATGGAGGGGGTCTGGTGCTACGCCAGTTTACCTGGGCAATTGTGGTCATTTTGGACCTACATAGCATAGATTGCTGCCCACAACAATAGCTCCACCCCTGCCCAAGGGAGGGGAGGAAAGGGTGTGAAGCCTCATCAGTCTCTCTGGGCAACTACAGACAGTCTTGTCCTGCCCAACTTGGATTATTATACATGGCTACAGCTCTGTCCCTACCCCTGACAGAGGAGAAAGTTGAGAGAAGCTTCATCAATTCCTGGGGCAATGTGGGCAGCTTCAGCCTCCATAGCTTACAGCACCACCTACGTCCTCGACTCCTAGTACACAACAAGCAAGGGAGAAAAGACAAGAAAGCCCTAAACTAAAGGGAGAAACTGCACCCAGAATAAATACATCTAGCAAGCCAGATGCAAAAACACAACAAAAAATTACAATTCAAATCAAGAAACAGGATGATACGGCCCAGTTAAAGGAACAAGATAAGCCTGCAGATGACATAAAGGAGTTGAGACAACTAATCATAAATGTTCAAACAAATCTCCTTAGTAAATTCAATGAGATGGCTAAAGAGATTAAAGATATTAAGAAGACACTGGGGAGCATAAAGACATATTTGAAAGCATACATAGAAAAATAGCAGACCTTATAGGAATGAAAGATGCAATAAATGAAATTAAAAATACAATGGAGGCATATAACAGCAGATTTGAGGAAGCAGAAGAAAGGACCAGTGAGTTTGAGGACATAGCCTCCAAAAGCGAACATATCAAGGAATAGATGAAGAAAAGAATAAAAAAGTTGAACAGGGTCTCAGGGAACTAAATGACAGCAAGAGATGTGCAAGCATATATGTCATGGGTGTCCCAGAAGGAGAAGAAAAGGGAAAAGGGGAAGAAGGAATATTTGAAGAAATAATGGTGAAAAATTTCTCAATCCCACTAAAGGATACAGATATCCATGTCCAAGAAGCACAAAGTATTCCCATCCAAAAAAATCCAAATAGAACAACTCCAAGACATGTACTAATCAGAATGCAAATGCCAAAGACAAAGAGAATTCTGAGAGCAGCAAGAGAAAAGCAATGTGTAACATATAAAAGATACTCATCAGAAACCATGGAAGCAAGAAGACATTGGTATGATATATTTAAGATACTGCAAGAGAAAAACTGCCAGCCAAGAATTTTATATCTGACAAGATTACCTTTCAAAAATAAGGGTGAGTTTAGAATATTCACAGATAAACAGAAACTGTCAGAGTTTATTACAAAAAGACCAGCTTTGCAGGAAATAATAAAGGGAGTGTTACAGCCTGAAAAGAAAAGAAAAGAGAGAGAGGCTTGGAAGAAAGTCTAGAAATGATGACTATCAGTAACAGTAACTAATAGTATCAAAAGAGTGGTAAAAATAAAACGACAGACAAAACCCAAAGATCAAAATGGATGAAATAAGAACTGTCTTTACAGTAATAATATTGAATGTTAATGGATTAAACTCCCCAATCAAAAACACAGACAGGTAGAATGGATAAGAAAATATGAACCATCTATATGCTGTCTGCAAGAGACTCACCTTAGACCCAAGGATACCAATAGATTGAAAGTGAAAACTTGGAAAAAGTTATTCCACGCATGCAGTAACCAAAAATAACCTGGGGTAGCTATACTTACATCAGATGATAAGGACTTTAAAAGAAAAACTGTTATTAGAGACAAGGATGGACATTACATATTAATAAAAGGGATGATTCACCAAGAAAAAATAACAATAATAAATGTATATGCACCTAACCAGGATGCCCCAAAATACATGAGGCAAACACTGGCAAAATAGACGTCTCTACAATAATAGTTGGAGACGTCAATACACCACTCTGAGCATTGGCTAGAACATCTGGGCAAAGGACCAATAAAGAAACAGAGAGCTTGAGTAATATGATAAATGGACTAAATCTAATAGACATATACAGAACCTTGTACCCCAAAACAGCAGAATATACATTATTTTCAAGTGCTCATGGATCTTTTGCCAAGATAGACCATATGTTAGGTCACAAAGCCAATCTCAATAAATTCAACAAAATCAAAACTATATAAAGCACTTTCTCTGATCATAATGGAATAAAGTTGGAAATCAACAAGTGGCAGAAAAAGGAAAAATTCACATATATATGGCGATTAAACAACACTCTCTTAAATAATCAGTGGGTCAAAGAAGAAATTTCAAGAGAAATCAATAAATATCTTGAGATGAATGACAAGGAGAACACAACATATCAGAACCTATGGGATGCAGCAAAGGCAGTGTTGAGAGGAAAATTTATAGCCCTTAATGCTTACATTAAAAAAGAAGAAAGAGCTAAAATCAATGACCTAACTACACAGCTGGAGGAACTAGAAAAAGAACAGCGAACTAATCCCAAAGCTAGTAGAAGGAATGAAATAACAAAGATGAGAGCAGAAATAAATGAAATTGAGAACAAGAAAGCAATAGAATTAACAAAACTAAAAGTTGGTTCTTTGAGAAGATTAACAAAATCGACAAACCCTTAGAAAGACTGACTAAGGAAAAGAGAGAGAAGATGCAAATAAATGAAATAGAAAATGAAAATGGGACTATTACTACTGACCCCACAGAAATAAGAGAGATCATAAGAGGATACTATGAGGAATTTTATGCCAAAAACCTAGATAATGTAGACAAAATGGAAAAAGTCCTAGAAACATACAAATAACCTACACTGACCCTAGAAGAAATAGAAGACCTCAACAAACTAATCAGAAATAAAGAGATTGAAACAGTCATCAAACAGCTCTGCAAAAATAACAGCCCAGTACCAGATGCTTTCACAGGTGAGGTCTATCAAGCATTCAAAGATTTAATACCAATCTTACTCAAGCTCTTCCAAAAAACTGAACAAGAATGAACATGACCAAACTCATTCTATGAAGCCAATATCACCCTAATACCAAAGCCAGATGAAGACATTATGAAAAAAGAAAATTACAGACCCATTTCTCTAATGAATACAAATGCAAAAATCCACAATAAAATACTTGCCAATTGAATCCAACAACACATTCAAAGAATTATTCATCATGATCAAATGGGTTTTATACCAGGCATGCAAGAATGGTTCAACACAAGAAAATCAATCAGCATAATACACCACATTAATAAATCAAAGAAGAAAAACCAAGATCTTATCGATTGACGCAGAGAAAACATTTGACAAAATACAGCATCCTTTCTTGATAAAAATACTACAAAATATAGGAATTGAAGGAAACTTTCTCCTCATGATAAAGGCCATATATGAAAAACCCACAGCTCACAGTGAACTAAATGGTTAAAGACTGAAAGGTTTCCCGTTGAGATCAGGGATGAGACAAGGATGCCCACTGTCACCACTGTTGTTCTATATAGTGCTAGAGGTTCTAGCTAGAGCAATCATGCAAGAAAAAGAAATAAAAGGCATCCAAATCAAAAAGGAAGAAGTAAAACTTTCACTGTTCACAGATGATATGATCCTATATCTAGAAAGCCCCCAAAAATTTACAACAAAGCTACTAGAGCTAATAAGCAAATTCTGGAGAGTGTCAGGATACAAGATCAATATGCAAAAACCAGTGGTGTTTCTATACAGCTGTAATGTGCAACCTGAGGAGGAAGTCAGGAAAAAAAATTTCATTTACAATAGCAACTAAAAGAATCAAATATTTAGGAATAAACTTAACCAAGGATGTAAATCACTTGTATTCAGAGAACTATAATGCAGTGCTAAAAGAAATCAAAAAAGACCTAAATAATTGGAAGAATATTCCATGTTCATGGATTAGAAGACTAAATATCATTAAGATGTCAATTCTACCCAAATTGATATACTGATTCAATAAAAGTTCCACCAGCAATTTTTAAACAAATGGAAAATACAATTTTCAAATTTATCTGGCAGGGTAAGAGTCCCCGAATAGCCAGAAACATCTTAAAAAGGAAAAGTGAACTTGGAGGACCCTCACTTCCAGACTTTAAATCATATTATCTAGCTACAGTGGTGAAAATAGCATGGTACTGGCATAAGGATAGACACATAGACTAATGGAATTGAATTGATGGTTCAGAAACAGACCCTCACATCTATGGCCAAGTGAGTTTTGACAAGCCTGTCAAACCCACCCAGCTGGGATAGAACAGTCTGTTCAACGAATGGTGCTGGGAGTACTGGATATCCATAGCCAAAAGAAAGAAAGAAGACCCCTATCTCACACCTATACAAAAATTAACTAAAAATGGATCAAAGACGTAAATATAAAAGCAGGTACCATAAAGCTCCTTGAAGAAAATTTAGGGAAACCTCTTCAAGACCTGATGTTAGGTTGTGGATTATTAAACCTTACACTGAAAACATGAGCAACGAAAGAAAATATGGATAAATGGGACCTTCTCAAACTTAAACACTTCTGTGATTCAAAGGACTTCATCAAGAAGGTGAAAAGGCAGCCCACTCAATGGGAGAAAATATTTGGAAACCACATATCCAATAAGGGTTTGATTTCCATTCTATATAAAGAGATGATACAATTCAACAATAAAAGAGCAAACAATCCAATTTAAAAATGGGCATAAGATTTAAATAGGCATTTCTCCAAAGAGGAAATACAAATGGTCAAAAAGCACATGAAAAAATGTTCCATATCATTAGCTATTAGGGAAATACAAATCAAAACAATAATGAGATATCTTCTAACATCGCATAGAATGGCCATTATTGAAAAACAAAAAACAGACAACAATAAGTGCTGGAGAGATTGTGGAGAAATTGGAACACTCTTTCACTGTTGGTGGGATTGTAAAATGGTGCAGCCCCTGTGGAAGACAGTTTGGTGGTTCCTCAGGAAGCTAAATATAGAACTGCCATATGATCCAGCAATAAGGCATATGGTTATGATTTCTTCATAAACTGTCTTTGAATACTAGCTTGTTTGTGAAGATTAAATGTCTATACCACAAGAAATGTTAAAGAATAACTATTACGGTTAAAATTTTTGAGACAAGAATATAAATATAAAATATTGAGACTTAAAGCTAAGAAAACTTTTGCTGATGGATGAGTATGACTTTCTAAAATCTAAGATATTAATAAAATGTTTTAAAAGGGCTAGGTCTATTAAGAGTCAAGGTTTCAAAGTAACAAAGTAATGAATTCTTGTTTGGGGGATTGACTTTTAATGTGAATATGGGCTTGTTATACAGTAGAAAAATTTATGACACCATTATTGTATATAAAAGAGTTACCTACTCTGTGGTTATTGTAGTATTAAAAAATAGTTGCCTCAATTCACATCCAAGATAAATGTGATAATGCAGTTAGAAAATCAGTTGAAAATGCCATGTATAACACCTAATCTTCTCTCCTGAACATTGTGTTTCATAGATGCTCAGCATGCTTTTGAAATGAACCATGCTACAGAAAAAGATGGCATTTGCTGTGTTATAGTAAAACAATTCAAGGAGCATATAGCAGCTCTCGGGACAAATTTCTTGGGAAATAATGGAGTGAGTTTTAATATTGGTTCACAAATATATTTGCACTTTACAATATTTATCACATAGGCTCAACTAATAAAAAAGTCAAATATTTACAAGCAGCTGAGGCTTCGTAATTTGACTAAAAGCATGTCAATATAAGTGCTTTACAGGATGAACCACTTTCAAACTGATACTCTTTAATGTTCACATTTGTTTGATAAATTTGCCACCGAAATTCCTTGATGAAATATCCCTAAGGTGCACTGAATAAATAAAAGCAATTCAAGATGAAAGCTAACTAATAAAATTTTCTCATCCTTGTTTTAAGAGGATGTCACTAACTGACCAGAAATATATCACTTCATCAGCTCTGAAAACTTTAACACATCAGTAAAATAAATTATAACCAGGTGAATGTTGTGAAAGTATCGTTTTAAAAATTTCATTCAATGAATTTTATTTTTCATCTATTCAGATGTGCTGTGAGCACACAATGGGAGTAAATATTGTTTATTATAAGTGTAGATAAATTTCAATAACAACATCTGTATGCTTGCCATATTAGTGGCAATACCTTTTCCTGACTGTCTGTCCTTAATTTTATATTCTAAAAATTATACTTGAGGTGAAAAGTTTTGTAAGACACACTCAGTAGTTCTTTTTATGTGAATGCATGAGAGATTTTATAAACAATAACTTTGTTTATGTGACATTTTAAAAACGTATTTAAAAAAGTATTTCATAGCCCTTCAATCTAGAAGTGGGTGTGTGTTCCCTTCCCTTAAACCTGGGATCAAGAACTTCCTGAACAATAGAATATGGCAGAAATGGCACTGTGCTGGTTTCTGTACCCAGGCCATAAGACACTGGCAGCTCCTGCTTACTGCCCCCTTGAGATGCTGGTTCTTAAACTCCAGCTAGCATGGTGTGAAAAAGCCCCTAGGAGAGGCTTACAAGGAGAGGATATGACAGCCAGCACCACCTTGCCAACCACGCGAAGGAGCCATCTTTGATGCGGATCCTCCATCCCACTTCAGCCACCCTAGCTAGTGCTATGTGGAACACCAATGAACTATCTCCAGCAAGCCCTGACAATGCTGTAGATTTGAGGGCAGAATAAATTAATGTTGTTACTTTAACAGAGTTTTGGGATAGTTGGTTATGCAGTAATAGATAACCAGGATGCTTTTAAAGACCAACTGATCCACTGAGCAGTTATTTTCAAGAGAAGGATAATCATCACAGAGTGTTGTGGCTAATGACAAAGGAATTTCTTACCTTCTTCATCTATTCTGCCCATGTAAGTATCCATGGGCCTATCATGGAACCTGCAACCCCTGTAAGCCAATTGAGATATACATTATTTGATTTACATTTTATACAAATGTAATTAATGTATATCTATATATGTATATTATAGTTGAGAAAGAGAAAGTAACAAAATGAAAATTTTCCATTTCTTTTAAGCTCCATAAATAAGTATAGACCATCTGTGACATAGACAAGGTCATCTAGCCATATGAAATAAAACAAAACAAAACATACCTTAAAAACAGTTGCAAGTCACCTGCCAACATAGGAGTCTGCAGAAGGTCTTCACTAAACCATATTTGTATGTCCTAACTAATTGTCTGATAGACTAAGAAGAAACCATAAGAATAAATGGACTTCCCAAAATCTAAGGGGATAATAGTAATAGTTCTTAACAACAACCGCACATGGGGAATAAGAAAACACACACACACTGTTATGCAGCTCCACCACTGAACAATTAGAGTTACATCCCTGAGTGGCCAGTCATCAATTCTAAAACAAAGTTGATGATCACTACCCTAGTGTCTCTAGTTATTCAGTTCTTCCTTCTATTTCTCAAACATGACTTGAAATGAAGGGAAGTGTGGGGGAGGGGGGGTGGAGATAAACACTGATTTTCTTCTTTCTCCTTCACTTTCCCCTAATGCCAAATGATTCCTTGTCTCAGAAGAGACAGTAGAGCAGGGGTTTTTAACTGTTTTTGTTCCACGGACTCCTTTGCAGTGAGTCCACACTATACTGTGTATTATTTAATAAATATATCACACCTGCACCCATACATCCCCACAAGAATAATAATTTTTTGAATGTCAATTCAAGCTCATGGACCCCCTGTTAAGAACCCCTGCAGTAGAGGGAATGGATGAAAAAGGGAAAAATGTGAAATGGAGAAAAATGGTAAGTGGAAAAGAAAAAAGAGTGTTCATCTAGAAAGTATGTGAAAAGAAAAGCCCATAAACTCACCTAATGTCAAAGCCCAGAAGTTATCACTCCCTCCACATAAGATTGGGAAAATTTAAAGAGTGGATAATATCTAGGTATTGATGAGGGAGTGGGAAATAAGAACTCAAACACTATTGATGGGAACATAAACTGGTAAAGCCTTGTGGAGGTAATTTGACAGCATCCATCAAATGTTATTTTTCATTGATCCAGCAGTTGTGCTTCTGAAAAAAATTGTCCTACAGAAACACTTGCACATATGCACAAAAACGTGTGCATAAAATATTCACTTCAGCATTAATTTTAAAAAACTGTAAGCAACTCAAATATCTCTCAATCACAATTTATAGGAATAATCAAATAAATTGTGGTATATTACATCTATGGAATTATATAAAAACTAATAAGAATAAAATATATTTATTTGTAATGACAAATACATATCTCCAAAACATACAATTAAGAAAAATAGTAAATTATAAATTAATACAAACCATATGTTATATTTATCTGAATATAAAATCTATATATGTATATGGGGTGTGTATGTGTGTGTACAGAGGGAAAAGGATTAAAGAAAGAGTAAGGAAGGATTACTCACATAATATCTGAGTAATTTTTTTTAACGTTTTAGTTTTTTTAAATAAAGGTGAAAAGCAAAATCTTTCAAAAATGAATTATGACAAAGTGTCTGTTTCTATCCATTCTCACTGGTGTTAAGAAATTTTGTATCTGACCCACTCAGTTTTCATAAGTAAGCAGTGCCTCCCCCACCCCACTTCACTGGGAGTGTGATCAATTAGCAATGTCTATATATAGTCCCCTTGCTCCAGTTGCCCTTTTATTTTGAGTTATGCAAATTTGACACAACTGTGACCCATTTTTCTATTACTTTTCTAAGATAAAACGATGTTGTTTCATCAATTCTCTAATTTTCACTACTTGATTTTGAATGCAATTCAGTTATTGCTGCCCACACAGAGCAAATTGTCAAATAATTCTCTAGGAAATGTTCATAATTCTGTTGCTTCTGTCTACCAATCATACACACTATCACCGTGACATTTCATTGCTATAATTGCTAGTCAGTTAAAGAAATAGAGAAGCATTAAATTACACAAGATCATTTTGCCATGTGTATAAGTCTATTTTTTTGTATCCAATGTTCTGAAACGGTGTATTTAGAGAACTCCTCACTGAAATGAGCTTTGAAAAAAATATAATTGTAAATGTTCATTATCTGGAAAGCATTTATTAAGCACCTTCTATATAGACAAATATTTTTCCAAAAAGTTTATGAGGAAAGAAGTGCAAACCCTGCCCTCAAACAAGTTTAAATTCACTGAAAGAGATGAGATTACTGATATCTGAGACAACTTTTATTAAATTTAATTGTTGTTTATTTAGAAATATCCGTTGATCTCTGAGTAGGTGCTAGGAATTATTTTAGATCCACACAATAAATGAAGGAGCAAAACAGAAGCATATAAAAATTTTAAAAACTCTAATGTGGTGGTTTGAAGCTATATGTACCCCAGAAAAACATGTTCTTAACTCTCATCCGTTTCTGTGGGTGTAAACCCATTTTAAGTAGGATCTTTTGATGAGACTACTTCAGTTAAGTGTAATCCACCTCACTCAGGATGGGTCTTAATCCTATTACCAGAGTCCTTTATAAATGAAATGGAGAGAGAGAGAGAGAGAGCAAGAGGGAATGTCATAGAAGCAAGAAGCTGAAAGCAAAGAAACCTGAAGAGAAGGGAAAGACCAGTAGATGCCACCATGTACTTTGCCACATGGCAGAAGAGCCAAGGACTGCCTGCTGCAGTCTTAGGGAAGAAAGAGTCACCTTGATGATATGTTGATTTGGACATTTTCTTAGCCTCAAAACTGTAAACTAATAAATTCCAATTGTTCAAGACAAACCATTTCATGGTATTTGCTTCAAGCAGCTTAGGAAATTAAAATACCTGCTTCACAATGCTTATATTGTCTTAGAGAAGACAGAAAACAAGAAGTAAATACCTAACTTATAATAATAACTAGATCATGTAATGAATGCGTCAGAAGATAAGAAGTGCTATAAAAATGCAGCTTGGGAAGAGTCAAGCATTAGGATTGCAAGTAGGAGAAATAGTTGTGTGAATGGGTACAGTTTTAAATAGAAAGATAAGAATAACCCTCAGTATGAAGAAGACATTTAAGAAATACATGAAGGAGCTGAAGAGTTATCTAGGTGAATATCAGGAAAAGATATTCCAGGATGAGGAAACAGATGAGGCAAAGTCCTAGGGCAATTAGGTCCCTATCTTGTTTAAAGAACAGCAAGAATGCCAGTTTTCTGAATTCCAGGGAGTAAATAGTGATCATAGCAAATGAAATGGGAGAGCAATTGTACTGGATAAAAGATTATTCTGGCTACTATGTTAACCATAGTGGAAAAATTATGGATCCCATTTAGGAGATTGTTGGAATAATCCAGAAGAGTGAAGGGTTAGGCAAGGGTGGTAGCAATGGAAATGGTGATAACTGGTCAGATCCTGAATATTTTTGAAGATGGATTCAACAAAACTTCCTGGGCTTGGATTAAAAGTGTGAGAAAAAGGAGTTGAGGATTTTAGCCAGAACAATTAAAGTATCGAGTTGCCATCAATTTAGAAAAGACAAACCATGAAAGGAGCAGGTTTAATAGGGCAGATCAGGAGTTCATTTTAGGGTTAATGGATTTAAAATGTCTGCTAGTCATTCAAGTGGATACAGTAAGGAGCCAGGGTGATTTACAGGTCTAGAATTTAGAAATGATGTCTGGGTTGTAGATACATACTGGGGAATCATCAGCATATGGATGGTATTGCAAGCCATAATACTGGATAAAATCATCAAGGGAATAAGTGTTACTTAGAGAAGATGACCAATCATAAGCCCTGGGAACTCTAACATTAAAAGGATAGAGAGAAGAAGGAACCAGCAAAAGAGACTGAGAAGGAGCAACAGGTGAAGAAGGAGTAAAAAGCAAGAGTAGGGTCTCCAGAAGCCAAATGAAGAAGTATTGCACAGAGGAGGAAGTCATCAATGGTTCCACACTCTGTCGACTGGTCGAGTAATGACAAGAGTTACTATTGCATGCAGCCATGTGAAGGATGTTGGTGGAGGGTGACAAGTGCTACAGTAGAAGCCCAAGCCTGGCTAGAGCGAATATAAGAGATAATGGAAGGAATAAAGATTATTATTTCAAGAAGTTTTGCTAAATAGAGGAACAGAGACATAAGGTAATTGAAAGGGGAGTCAGGGTTAAGGGACTAATTATTTTTAAGATATGTTTCTATGGTCATGGGAATGATGCAGTAAAGAGGGAGAAAATGATTCTGAAAAGAGAAGATAGAAGTACTTGAGTAATGCACTTGATGGATTTTGTTTGGGTAAGGATATGGGTGGATAAGCCAGCAACAAGAGAGAAAGACAACAGGATTGTAGCTGCTGGTGGATGGGTTCAAATGGTAATGGGGCTCTGTGTAATTTCCCTCCTGATCATTTTCTTTCTTAGTACAGTAGAAAGCAAGGTCATCCAGTGAGAGTGAGTTAGGGGAGGAGGTGGTAGAGTTTTAATTTAAAAAGACGGGAAAGAATAGTCTAGGTCAGGAGAAAGGATGAGTCAATGAACTAAGGAAATAGAGTAAGATTGTCAGGAAACATTAAACACTCACATGAGATTCCTGGTTGTGGATTTTAAGTGAGACTGGTCAAGTGGCATATTAAACTGTGTTGGAGAAAGCACAGATTAAAAACAGAGTTGGATTTAGCTCTGAAGATAAAAGACAAACATATGTGATATATAAAACTTGTAGGATAGATCTTTTTAAACTAGCATCAAATAGGCTCAAATGGTAATTAGTCACATTTAAATTTGTTCTTTTATTTACAATCTATTCAGCCCCACAAATTTCAAAATTCCATGAAACCTCTCTTTTGCATATGTCTTCAGGACCTGTGGCACAATCTTTCCAGCATATGCAAAGGTGACTAATCAGCTTTTGAAAATTGATTTTGTTTTGGAAACAGTGAAAGTCTTTTGGAACCAAATATAGTAAATTAAGTGATTGATCAAGCTATGCAATTCTATAGGTGTTATTAGAAAATAATAAAACTTATTGCCTTGAATGACCCAGAAATTGGCTCTGAGGAAAATTCCAGAGGAAGAGTTATACAATTTAGAATTAGGTCAATTTAATCAGGAAAATACTTCTGGAAAGAATGAGTTTTATATCAGGTTTACCAGGGGGATAGAAAGGATTGGCAGACATACTATCCTGAACAGGTAGTGTTTACATTTATGCAGATATTTTTGCTTTAAACATTTGATATTATTTGCATGTATCACCTTTCATCCTTAAAACTAATGTGTAGTTTGTATAGAACTCTGCACTATAAAGAACATAAGACTCTATTCGTTCACTATTCCTAGTTTATAAATTAGCAAATCAGAATCTCCAGAATTTAAGAAACTTGTCCAAAAATCACAGAAGTAGTTAATGAAAAAAAAAAAGTGGTGACTATTATCTCCTAGTAATATTGCCTCCTAGTACTAACTCAGAGTGCTCCTAAACAGGCATCATCCTCAAAACTAGATCGAAGAGGAACTGAGACCTATGAAAAACGAGCACCTTATTTCCTGTTTCTTGATTTCCCTCCGCCACTTGTTTTAATGTACGTGCAGAGAGAGGAAAGCAAAATATTTTTCTCGTTAAAGGCTCTAGATCAGTGATTCTCAAGTAGGAGTGATGTTGTGCCCCAGGGAACATTTGAAGACATTTTTGGTTGTCATAACTGGGGGGAGGGTGCTCCTGGCATCTACTGGGAAAACACCAGGTTTGCTCCTAAATATCCTGCAATGCACAGGGTAAAGAATTATCTGTACCCAAATGCCAATAGTCTTGAGCTTGAAAATCTCTGCCCTAGATCAAGGTCAACAAGTAATGGGCGTATTTGGAAACATGTATGTATCTTATAAATAGTTTTTGTGTAAAAAGTCCTTATACATAGCATATTGGAAACTAGAAAACAATTGTGGAAACTAGTCTCTAGGGTTCTGGGTTATCAAGAGGTATTTAAGCATGAATATGTTTGTAAATTTATCATTAACCATGCAAACTAGCATCTGTAAATAACTTAGTAATGGTAGTTGTTTTTCAAAGGACAAATTTCAAACTTTTGAAATTAGGTTTCCTGGGGAAAATGACATTCTCATTTAGACTGTAAGACAGCCAAGCCAAGGTGTGAGTTGACAGAGGGTTGTGTTGGTGGAATCATCTACAACAGACTGGAGTGAAGAAAGGATTAAAGACAGGCAAGTCAGTTACGAGAAGGAAAATGGGTCTTCAATAAAATTCTAAAGACATATAGCAAGAAAAATAGCCTCATTTGAAATAGGAGCCCCAATGAGGCTTGATTGTGTCAAGCCTCCATCTGAGAAATCAAAGAAAATATAAATATTAAAGAAATTCCATACTTGAGGAATACAAGATTAGATATACTACCAATAGCTCTTTTTTTTCCCAAAGTTTTATTTTATTTATTTATTTCTCCCCACCCCCTTGATGTGTTGCATTTGCTTTGTCTGTTTGTTGTGTGCTAGTCTTATTTATTTATTTATTTATTTAGGAGGCCCTGGGAACCGAACCTGGGACCTCCCTGTGGGAGGGAGGCACCTATTCGCTTGAGCCACCTCCACTCCCTGCTTTGTTGTGTCTCTCATTATGTTTTCCTCCATGTGTCTCTTGTTGCATCAGCTCACCACGCCAGCCCGCCGCATCAGCTCACTGTCTTACTCGTCTTTTTTAGGAGGACCTGGGAACCGAACCCAGACCTCCCATGTGGTAGCGGGGAGTTCAATCACTCGAGCCACATCCGCTTTCCCCAATAGTTCTTAAATTGAATTTAGGATTTTTTTCATCCAATTGTACTTTTATAGAGGTTAAGAAATATTTTAAGTCAGAACTCACAAACATAGTGAGAATTTAAATGACTGCCATAAGAAAAATGATGCATAATGACACTTCATATATTGAATTTTTTTTCTATTAATTAAAGAGAGGGTTTTGTGCCTTCCTTGGGACATTTTAGTTATTTTTCATCTTATGGGCCCTTATTACTCTTAGCGTCTTCTATCCTATATTTTATAAACGGAATATATTTTTACATGAAAACAGCAGAAAGAGATTTTTCCCCAAAGCTGTATTTCAGAACTCACTAGATTGTGTGGCTGTTGAAAATCGATTTTCCCTCACCTTGTGGTATGTACATGCAGTTTTTATTTTCCAAGGGGAATACCTGCATTCAATTGATGAACTGTGGTTCCAACTGTCACTGGGACTGTGCAGTGGCAAAAGCCTCATTAACATGGACAGGAATGTTCCTGAAAATTCATCACTGGGATGCAAATTATGAGCATATATATTATTGTCTTTGCAGAATAGTTTTTCAAAAAAAGCAAGCGCAACTTTAAGAACTAGATGCCCTGACCCAATCCATGAAGTAGCACATTAGTGCTTAAGACACACTGTTCTATTCCTCCTTTGTCAGTTAACAGGGATTTTCCAATTTCTCCTCCCAAAATAAGAGCAGAAAAATTTCACTGAATCCGGAAAAGTATCAAGTCTGAGAGTCTGGTCAATTTAGGCTTTCCTTTCTGCATTGTCACAGCAGGCATGTGCCCTCTAAGGCAATTTCTGTTTTTAAAAAATGAGAGAAAGAGAGAAAGAGGTTCATCCTGTAAAGTTATGCCAAATTCTATAATTGTGTACAATGTCATTTTCATAAAACTCCAGAGCATAGCTATATGATATAATAGTCCCATTTCCTATAACATCTTCATACCATTGTTGCACATAAAAATGGAATTTTGGTACTATCGTTCACCTAAAAGAACATTCAGTATAATCCACTTATTTTCGGAAAAAGACGTAGGGCCCATAGGTTATGTAAATTGTCAAAGTTCACTTAGCTAGTTAGTTTCAGTCATAACTTGAATCCAGGTCTTTTTTTTTTCCATAATGCTAAAAATCAATCCTAGAATAGTTTGTTTCATGCAATGGCAAAGCTGAAGAGTTGATTAGATGCCAAGAATTTCCTAATCTACCCAGTTTGGAAAATGAACTATGAACTGACTATACTTACTTCATATGCATTAAATGCCTAGTAACCTTTGAATGATCTGAATCTTTACAGGTTTTTTTTTTCAACAAGTGAACTTTTATCAAGCACTACCATGTATCTGGTGTCTTGCTCAAAACTAAGTGTACCATGATGAATACACAGAGCCCTAGTGTGGGAAACAGATATGAAAACATACAATATCAAAATAACTTTATAAATGCTAGAATAGAAATTTTTGATAAATACAGTTGGGACAGAAAGGAAAGGATGTTCAATTTTGTTTCGAGCGTCAAGGACATCCTCATAGTTACATCGACATTGATTAAATATTTTAATAACCTTATTTAAAACGGTGGTTTTTTCCCCCTAATTTACCACTCTGCTTCAAGGTATGTTATGTAGTTTCTTTCAGAGTTAAAATTAATAGAGAGAAAATTTATAGAGCGTTTTAATAGGACAATGTGGCAATTTTATTTTTTCCATTGTTTACCATACTAGAAATAAGAATGTAAATGCTTCCCCAATTCCTATTCTCCAAACTCCCAGTAATATTTGCAGAAAAACCTTCCCCTGATACGCAGGAATGACTAACTCTTTGTTGTTGAAAGTTTAGACTAAAATCTATTATATAGAGCATATAGAGGTAAAAGGAAGTGCAGAGGATACAAAAGGAGGTGCCTCTGGGAGGTAAGAAGGATGATGAAGGAATGGGGAGCCTTCATGCCATAAGCCCTCCCACTGCTGCTCTCAGGGACCAAGAGAACCTCGCTATTATTTCTTTGGGCAAATAGTAATGATTTTCTTTGTCAGCATCTTGTATCTCCCTTGTAACTTCCAACTAGGGGTGACAACAGTCCATGCCTTAAGACTGCTCCAAAACAAAATGATTTACTGGTGTGGATAGCCCCATTCTCCAACCTGAGCATGGATACATAACAAGTGCTCAGGGCTTCTAATTAAATAGGGCAAACTCTGGACACCTTATGGAGTGGTGACTAGGGAACAGCTACCCACATTCATGCTTTGACTAAAGGGATGAAGGTTGGAGGCTGGACCAGCTAGAGATCCCTTGAGGTGAGCTGGTAGCATATGAGTTCTAGAAAAATCTACACTAGCAAAATGGGAAACTCTTTTTGGCTTCTATTACTGTCCATGAAAATATTTTTTCAAGATGTCACTACTACTGAGCAATTCATAGCACAATTGAATATGTACCCACTTGAAATTCCAAACCATGATTTCTGAATTAATGAAACTGGATCTTCTAACAAAAACTCTAAAAAGGAAATTAACATGGAAAAATTGCTACCTGCTTGGTCATGCCTTGACAGAGTTGCACAGTGCCTCATTTAGAGACCCAGAATGGTGATCCCAGAATGTACTAAAGAATCTGGGCACAAAAAGAACAAAGCAAGTCGTTCCCATAACCAAAGAAAGTTTTAAAGAGCAATAACTGTGCTTCTTTTTTGTATAGTCAATTCAAGTATTTGTGATAAGATGCTAACAACTAGGCATTGCACCTGCTTTTTAAAGAAACATTGTCAGGAATAGTGTTAGCTTTGGAGCCAGAACTGTGTGGATTCAGAGCAACTAGGAATGCCAACATTGGCAAGTGTCTGAGAATTACAAAATTTGAATCTAATTTTCTGTAAAATGGAAATATTATCTATCTCTTAGGATGGTTATGAGGAAAAAGTGAGTGGATGGATAGATAGAAAGACAGACAGACAGGCAGACAGGCAGGCAGACAGGCAGATAGATAGATAGATAGATAGATAGATAGATAGATAGATAGATAGA